>WNWK01006755.1:32500-101925 GCA_009830355.1 Cherax destructor | reverse complement strand
CCTAAATAGCGGGGATATTTACCCTTTCCTCTAAATTTACGATTGCTCTCAGTTCATCGTTTGCCACACGAGTTAGGGACAGTATCTGGTCTGCCTGTAGTGAACTTAGTTTTTTTTGGTTACATTGTGATATCTGTATTGATAGCAAATTAGTCACGATAACAGTAATTTGTTAGTGATAGTTAATGATGATAATGACGTATGATAGCAGTCATTAAGTGATGATAATGACGGATGATAGCAGTCATTAAGTGATGATAATGACGGATGATAGCAGTCATTAAGTGATGATAATTTTGAATTTTTAATAACTCTGGATAACTAGAAAGTTTTATTGTGTTGTTTAATGTGACTTAACCCTAGGGACTTCTAAAACTAAGGACTGCTACCGTCAAGGACTTTAAGGACTCTTTCCATCAAGGACTTAAAGGACTCCTTCTAAGGACTTCTCAAATTAAACATTCCTTCCATCAAGGACTTTAAGGATTCCTATCATTAAAGACTGCTACCATCAAGGACTTCAAGGACTCCTATCATTAAGGATTTTAAGGACTTTCCATCAGAGAGGACGTGTCTAGGGTTCTCTGTGGACTGAATCACTTTTGCTCTGTGAAGTGAACCAAGATGCCGTCCATTGAGCAACTTTACCAGCAGCTTAAGGAGGAATTGAGGGTAGCGAAGCTTGAGATTCGGCAATTGACGGAGGAAAACAAGAGGATTCGTAGTAGTCCTCCTGTTGTGAGTCCTCAGGTCAAGAAAGGAACCTGGGCAGTGGCCGGACTTCATGGAACGAAGTTGAAGATCAAGAAAACGAATGGAGAGGTGGAGGCGATGAAGAAGAAAGAGACTGTTGTGGAAACTGTTGTGGAAACATCGAACACCTTCTCCGTGCTGCCCGATGAATGTGAGTCGACTACTGGGAACGTCACGACAAACGACACCAAGGAAGGTAAAAACATTGTTGTTGTTGGGGATAGCCAGGTTAGGTATATGGATAGGGCATTCTGCTTGAAGGATAGGAGTAGGAGACAGAGGGTTTGTTTTCCTGGGGCTGGGATGGAGGATATTGTTAGCCGGCTTGACAACATCATGAACGGTAATGGGATCAATCCTATTATCTGCCTCAGTGCTGGAGGCAATGATGTAGGCAAGCGTAGAAGTGAGGATTTAGTTAGAAGGTACAGGACAGCAATAGACATTATTAAGAAGAAGGGGGGGCGCCCTGTTATATGTGGCATTTTGCCAAGAAGGGGTGTTGGAAATGAATGGTTGTCCAGAGCGATTGGTATAAATTGCTGGCTGGACAAACACTGTAAGGATAATGCAGTCCCATTCATTGACAACTGGGACCACTTCTATGGCCGAAATGACATGTATGCCAGGGATGGGGTTCACTTATCCAGGGCAGGTGTAGAATTTCTCTCTAGCTCAGTTGAGGATATTGTTAGGGCTTTAAACTAGGATTAGTTAGAGGTATGGGTTTAGGAATGGTGAATAATGAGGGTCAAAATATTGATTCAGGCTTTGATATCATAAATCTTAACAATAACAGTAATCGAGTAACACAGGGTAATAATAGTAACAGAAATTGTGTAAAACAAAAGCTGAATATGAAAAAGGTTCACAAGAAGATACATCTCAATGTATTTTACACTAACTGTCGAAGCGCCAGAAATAAAATTAACGAATTACGTTTGGTAGCATGTGCTGGGAACTTTGATGTCATTGCAATAACTGAAACATGGTATAATATAAAGAGTCGGGATATGATTGCTGAGTGTCATATTCAGGTGTTTAAGTTGTTCCATGTAGATAGATATAATGGGAAAGGGTGTGGAGTTGCATTATATGTACGAGAAAATATAAATTGCTGCATAAAAACAGGCATAAAAATAGATGGATCATTAACAGAATCTGTTTGGGTAGAGTTTCTAGAAGGTCAAGAAAAACTGATTGTAGGTGTAATATACCGACCTCCAGGCTTGGATCACGATAGAGGGAGACTTCTTTGGGACGAAATTGTTAGGGCTTGTAGACACAATAACGTAGTGATAGTAGGGGATTTTAACTTTAGTCAAATTGACTGGACTTCTTTGACCGGTAATCTGGAGTCCAGTGACTTTATGGAAGTAGTTCAGGACTGTTTTTTGAAGCAGTGTGTGACGGAGCCTACCAGAGGTAATAATTTGCTCGACCTAGTCTTGTCAAATAAAGAAACTCTTGTAAATAATCTGGAGATCACTGAAGAGCTTCCCGCAAGTGATCACAAATCCATTACTTTTAATATTACCTGGGAGTACGAGAATAGGGATAATATGGTAAAAGTTCCTGATTTTCGTTCTGCCGATTATATTGGACTTAGAGAACACCTGTCTAATCTCGACTGGGGTAATCTAGCTAACGATTACGATGGGATCTGCGTTTATGATTTTTTTCTTAATAATGTACAACGTGCACAGAGTATATTTATTCCAGAGAGAATTTAGGTCAAATAATAACGATTCAAAATGGATTAACAGGAGGCTAAAACATCTATTAGGGGAGAAAAGAGGAATTTATAGGCGCATCAAAAGAGGAGATGTTAACCTTATTGACCAATATGTTCAGTTGAAAAGAGAAGTAAAAAAGGGGATTAGAAAGGCTAAACGTGACTATGATATTAAGGTTGCTAATGAATCAAAGACTAATCCAAAAGGGTTCTTTCAAGTGTATAGGACGAAGGTGAGGGAAAAGGTAGGACCTCTGAAAATTGGGAATGGACAGCTGACGGATAACGAACTGGAAATGTGTTCTCTATTTAATGACTATTTTTTGTCAGTCTTTACACAAGAAGACGTAAATGAGATTCCAGAAATTAACAATTATTCAGTTCCTGAAGAATTCAAGTTAACTAATATTACTGTCACGAGGGACATGGTTATCAAACAGATAGATAAACTGAAGCAAAATAAGTCCCCGGACCCGACGAGTTGTTTTCCAGGGTACTTAAAGAATGCAAGATGGAACTTAGTCAGCCATTAACGAATGTGTTTAATACGTCCATCCTAACTGGTGTTGTGCCAGAGATGTGGAAGATAGCTAATGTAGTTCCTATATTCAAATCAGGGATAAGTCAATTCCATCAAATTACCGTCCAATAAGCCTCACGTCTATAGTAGGCAAATTATTAGAATCAATTATAGCTGATATTATTAGAAGTCACCTTGAAGAACATAATTTGATTAATGAATCTCAGCATGGGTTCACGAGAGGTCGTTCCTGTCTGACAAATTTACTGACGTTTTTCAATAAAACATTTGAGGCAGTAGACAAAGATAAAGAATATGATATAGTTTACTTGGATTTCAGTAAGGCCTTCGATAGAGTACCTCACAAGAGACTCTTAAGAAAGGTGGCAGCTCATGGTATAGGAGGTAAAGTTCTAGCATGGATAGAGGCATGGCTTACCAATAGAAAGCAGAGAGTTTCCATTAATGGGGTCAAATCTGAATGGGGATTAGTCACTAGTGGCGTTCCACAAGGATCAGTTTTAGGCCCATTGTTGTTCATAATTTACATAAATGACCTTGATGAAGGAATTGCAAGTGACATGAGTAAATTTGCTGATGATACAAAAATAGGCCGTATGATTCATTCTGAGGAGGATACCAGTGAACTCCAGGAGGATTTGGACAAATTAATGTCTTGGTCTGAAAAGTGGCAGATGAAGTTCAATGTGGACAAGTGTAAGGTACTAGTCCTTGGTAATGAAAATATCCCTCGAATTTATAAACTAGGTGAAGTAGAGCTTGATCATACAGAATGTGAAAAGACTTGGGAGTCATGGTAAGCAGGAATCTAAAGCCAAGACAACAGTGCCTAAGTGTGCCAATAAGGCTAACAGATTACTAGGATTTATTTCAAGAAGTATAAGCAACAGAAGTCCAAAAGTTATTTTACAGCTCTATACATCACTAGTGAGACCTCATTTGGATTATGCAGCTCAGTTTTGGTCTCCTTACTACAGGATGGATATAGATTCATTGGAGAACATACAAAGAAGAATGACTAAAATGATTTACAGTATAAGAAATCTCCCGTATGAAGATAGACTTAGAGCGTTGAATCTCCACTCTCTGGAGAGACGTAGAATGAGGGAGATATCATCGAGGTGTACAAGTGGATGATGGGCATAAACAAAGGAGATATTAATAAAATACTGAGGATATCGAACCAAGTAAGAACCAGAAATAACGGATTTAAATTTGATAAATTTAGATTTAGAAAGGACATAGGCAAGTACTGGTTTTCGAACAGAGTTGTAGATGCGTGGAACAATCTTCCGAGTACTGTGATAGAGGCTAGGACCTTGGGTGGCTTTAAAAAGAGATTGGACAAATATATGAGTGGGAGGGGCTGGGTTTGATTGGTGTCGTGAGTACGGGAGTAAATTCTTAGGTAGTGGTGGTTTTGATAAGGACCTGCCTAGTATGGGCCAGTAGGCCTTCTGCAGTGTTCCTCCATTCTTATGTTCTTATCAAGGACTCCCTCCACAGAGGATTCCTCTCATATTAATTTTAATGTCTGCTGTCTGTTGTAATAGAGTTGATTATAGACATAATGTCTGCTATTATAACAGAGTTGATTGTAGACATAATGTCTGCTGTTATAACAGAGTTGATTGTAGACATAATGTCTGCTGTTATAACAGAGTTGATTGTAGACATAATGTCTGCTGTTATAACAGAGTTGATTGTAGACATAATGTCTGCTGTTATAACAGAGTTGATTGTAGACATAATGTCTGCTGTTATAACAGAGTTGATTGTAGACATAATGTCTGCTGTTATAACAGAGTTGATTGTAGACATAATGTCTGCTGTTATAACAGAGTTGATTGTAGACATAATGTCTGCTGTTATAACAGAGTTGATTGTAGACATAATGTCTGCTGTTATAACAGAGTTGATTGTAGACATAATGTCTGCTGTTATAACATAGTTGATTGTAGACATAAGAACATAAGAACATAAGAAAGGAGGAACACTGCAGCAGGCCTGTTGGCCCATACTAGGCAGGTCCTTCACATTCCATCCCACTAACAGAACATTTGTTCAACCTAATTTTCAATGCTACCCAAGAAATAAGCTTTGATCATTTTATTTACTCATGTGCAATTCCCACTCAACTCCAACCTCTCTCACTCATGAATTTGTCCAACCTAAATTTAAAACTACCCAAGGTCCTAGCTTCAATAACCCTACTAGGCAGACTGTTCCACTCATCAACTACCCTATTTCCAAACCAATACTTTCCTATATCCTTTCTAAAGCTAAACTTATCCAACTTGAATCCATTATTGCGGGTTCTCTCTTGGAGAGATATCCTCAAGACCTTATTTATATCCCCTTTGTTAATACCCATTTTCCACTTGTATACCTCGATCATGTCTCCCCTCATTCTACGTCTTACAAGTGAATGTAATTTAAGGGTCTTCAATCTTTCTTCGTAAGGAAGATTTCTAATGCTATGTATTAATTTAGTCATTCTACGCTGAATGTTTTCTAACGAATTTATGTCCATTCTGTAATATGGAGACCAGAACTGAGCTGCGTAATCTAGGTGAGGCCTTACTAATGATGTATAAAGCTGTAATATAACCTCAGGACTTCTGTTGCTAACACTCTTGATATAAATCCCAGTAATCTATTTGCCTTATTACGTACGCTTAGGCATTGCTGTCTTGGTTTAAGGTTGCTGCTTACCATCACCCCCAAGTCCTTCTCGCAATCTGTATGGCTAAGTTCTACGTTATTTAACTTATAAGTGCTTGGGTTATGGACACTCCCGAGCTTCAGAACCTTACATTTATCTACATTGAATTGCATCTGCCACTTTTCTGACCACGAATTAAGTTTGTCTAAATCTTCCTGAAGTTCTATGACATCAATGTTTGAATCAATTTTCCTACCTATCTTCGTGTCGTCGGCGAATTTGCTCATATCACTAGTAATTCCCTCGTCAAGGTCATTGATATATATTATAAATAACAACGGGCCTAAGACTGATCCCTGTGGAACACCACTTGTTACAAGTCCCCATTCGGATTTAACCCCATTTATGCACACTCTCTGCTTCCTATTGGTGAGCCATGACTCGATCCATGACAACACTTTTCCCCCTATGCCATGAGCTGCCACTTTCTTTAACAGTCTCTGGTGCGGTACTCTATCAAAAGCCTTACTAAAGTCTAAATAAACAATATCGAATTCTTTATCATGATCAACAGCCTCAAAAGCTTTACTGAAGAAGGTTAATAAATTAGATAGGCAGGAACGGCCCCTCGTGAATCCATGCTGAGTCTCATTAATCAATTTATGGTTATCTAGATGGCTTCTAATAATATCAGCTATAATTGACTCTAGTAATTTGCCTACAATTGAGGTAAGGCTTATTGGGCGGTAATTTGACGGTAGTGACTTGTCCCCTGCTTTAAAAGTAGGAATTACATTAGCCATCTTCCACATATCAGACACTACACCTGTTTGAAGAGATAAATTAAAAATGTTAGATAATGGTTCACAGAGTTCCATTTTGCATTCCATAAGAACCCTTGCAAAAAGCTCATCAGGACCCGGCGATTTATTTTGTTTCAGTTGTCTAGTTGTTTCATAACCATTTCGCTAGTGACTGTGATATTACATAATTTATCTTCTTCTGGGCCTCTGTAAAAAATTAATTACTGAATATTATTAGTGTCTTCCTGTGTGAAAACCGAGAGAAAATAATTATTAAAAATAGAGCACATATCATTCTCCTTGTCAGTAAGATTCCCAGAGTTATTTTTAAGGGGACCTATCTTATCCCTAACTTTTATTCTATAAACCTGGAAAAAACTTTTTGTGTTAGTTTTTGAATCCCTAGCAACTTTAATTTCATAGTCCCGTTTAGCTTTTCTTATCCCCTTTTTAACGTCCCTCTTAATGTCAGTATACTGATTTATAAGATGATCCTCACCTCTTTTTATGCCGGAGGGGGTAAAAGAGGTTTTGTGTGTGAGGGGCTTGGATTTCCAGCAAGCATGCGTGTGTGTATTTGATAGGAGTGAATGGAGACAAATGGTTTTGAATACTTGACGTGCTGTTGGAGTGTGAGCAAGGTAACATTTATGAAGGGATTCAGGGAAACCAGCAGGCTGGACTTGAGTCCTGGAGATGGAAAGTACAGTGTCTGCACTCTGAAGGAGGGGTGTTAATGTTGCAGTTTTATAACTGTAGTGTAAAGCATCCCTCTGGCAAGACAGTGATGGAGTGAATGATGACGAAAGTTTTTCTTTTTCGGCCACCCTGCCTTGGTGGGAATCGGCCAATGTGTTAATAAAAAAAAAATAAAAATAAATAAATTCCTTTCTTCTGCCCTAAAAGATACTTGAGCCTATTATTCATCCGTTTTGGGTCATTTCTACTTGATCTAATTTCTTTATACGGGATAAATGTTCTTTGGGCAGCCTGTATAGTGTTAAGAAAACTGTCATATTGATACCTCTCTTCATTACCCCAGTCCACAGTTGATAAGTGTTCTCTAAGTCCATTATAATCTGCTAAGCGAAAATCTGGGACTGTTACTGAATTATCCATACTATCATACATCCATTCAATGCTAAAGGTAATTGACTTGTAGTCGCTTGAGCCGAGTTCCTCTGTAATTTCTAAATTATTAACAAGGGTTTCCTTGCTTGCCAGAACCAAGTAGGTTATTTCCCCTTGTAGGTTCTGTCACAAACTGCTTCAAAAAGCAATCCTGAACTACTTCTAAAAAGTCGTTAGATTCTAAATTCCCTGTCAAGAAATTCCAATTAATCTGACTAAAGTTAAAGTCCCCTAGAATTACTACGTTATCGTGCCTTGTGGCTTTAACAATTTCCTCCCAAAGTAGTCTCCCTTGTTCCCTATCTAAGTTTGGAGGACGGTAAATCACGCCTAAAATCAATTTTTCACACCCCTCTGAAAATTCTATCCAGACAGACTCTGTATGTGTTATTTCAGACTTTATACCCGTTTTTATGCAACAATTTAAATGATCACGGACATAGAGTGCCACCCCACCCCCCTTCCCGATACTTCTGTCTACTTGGAACAATTTAAAACCCTGAATGTGACATTCGGCAGGCATGTCCCGATTTTTCATATTAAACCATGTCTCAGTTATTGCAAAAACATCAATATTACCCGTACTTGCAACTAATCTCAACTCGCCCATCTTATTCCTAGCACTACGACTATTGGTGCAATATACATTTAAAGACCCTCCTTTCTCTTTACCCTTCCTGCTCATTTCTGTTTTTCCACTATACCTATTACTGTCCTTGTCACCTAGTACCACTGGCTTTCCAATATCCACCTTATTCTGCCTATTACTAGTTCCCCTAGAATTTATAACATTACTACACTGGGACTTCACTGTTTTCCCCCCATAACCCATACCACTAACTATTTCTAGTTTAAAGCCCTAACAGCTCCCTCCACTGCAGTTGCCAGTGCCCCCACCCCAGACCTAGATAAGTGAACCCCATCCCTAGCATACATGTCATTTCTGCCATAGAAGAGGTCCCAGTTGTCAATGAATGTTACTGCATTTTCCTTACAGTATTTGTCCAGGCAGCAATTGACACCAATTGCCCTGGACAACCATTCATTTCCAACTCCTCTCCTTAGCAAAATACCACATATGACAGGGTTCCCACCCTTCTTCCTAATTCTTTCTATTGCTGACCAATAGCTGCTAATCAGCTCCTCACTCCTACGTCTGCCAACATCGTTGCCTCCAGCACTGAGACAGATAATAGGATTGCTCCCATTACCTCTCATGATGTCGTCCAGACGGCTAACATCATCCTTCATCCCAGCCCCAGGATAACATACCCTCTGCCTCCTATTCCTATCCTTAAGACAAAATTCCCTATCCATAAACCTATTCTGACTATCCCCAACTAAAACAATGTTCTTACCTCTACTGGCGGTGTGCATGATGTTCTCGACGGTCTTTGTAGAGATGGTCTTCGCTGGGATGTCTTCACATTCGTCTGATAAAAAGGAAAAAGAGTTGCTGGTTTTCACAGCAGTCTTCTGGACCTTCTTCAACTTCAGCTTCGTCCCTTCAGATCCGACTAGCATCCATTCGTTGGCCTGATCATCGGCGGCATTGTTCCGGGGATAATCCTTGCATATACCCTTCAATCGTTGAATTTCTCTTCTAGCTTCTGTTAATTCCGCCTTCATTTGGAGATATAGCTGCTCGTAGTGGAGGGAAGCCGTCATCCAATCTCAGGTAGCTAAGAACGGAAGCACAGTAGAAAAGTCTTCACAGAGCAAAGATGCTTCCACTAGTCGAAGTAGGTCTTCGTCCAAAGGGTTGGACAATTGTTGAAGAATTCGTTTGTATCAAGATCCCAAGATGTTGCTGTGTCAGACAGGATGAATTATTCAACACTTGTCCAACCTTTGGACGAAGACCTACTTCGACTAGTGGATGGTACCACTATGACCCCGTTTCCTCCTGCTTCGCCTCACCTGACTACAGCATATAAGCCACCTCTACAGCCCTGTGCTGTACTTCCTACAAGATTGATGGACTGAACACATCGACTCCAGGCTGAGGGACTGATTACCTCAAACTCCTCCTCTCCTTACACCTTTCTGCTTTGTATTGGACTGATGAAGCCACTGTGTGGCGAAACGTTTCCTTAATAAAGATACCCAAGTGTTGCATATGTGTCTAATTTATTACAATTGAGGTCAGGCTTATTGGGCGGTAATTTGACGATAGTGACTTGTCCCCTGCTTTAAAAATAGGAATTACATTAGCCATCTTCCACATATCAGACACTACTCCTGTTGAAAGAGATAAATTAAAAATTATATATATTTTTTCACAGAGTTCCATTTTGCATTCCTTAAGAACCCTTGCAAAAAGCTCATCAGGACCCGGATATTTGTTTCAGTCGGTCTACTTGTTTCAACCATTTCGCTAGTGACTGTGATATTACATAATTTATCTTCTTCAGGGACACTATAAAAATTAATTACTGGGATATTATTAGTGTCTTCCTGTGTGAAAACCGAGAGAAAATAATTATTAAAAATAGAGCACGTATTCTCCTTGTCAGTAAGATGCCTAGAGTTATTTTTAAGGGGACCTATCTTATCCCTAACTTTTGTTCTATAAACCTGGAAAAAACTTTTTTGGGTTTTTGAATCCCTAGCAACTTTAATTTCATAGTCCCGTTTAGCTTTTCTTATACCCTTTTTAACGTCCCTTTTGATATCAGTATACTGATTTATAAGATGACCCTCACCTCTATTTATGCGCCTATAAATTCCTTTCTTCTGCCCTAAAAGATATTTGAGCCTATTATTCATCCATTTTTGGTCATTTCTACTTGATCTAATTTCTTTATATGGGATAAAGGTTCTTTGGGCAGCCTGTATTGTGTTAAGAAAGCTGTCATATTGATAGCTCTCTTCGTTACCACAGTCCACAGTTGATAAGTGTTCTCTAATCCCATTATAATGTGCTAAGCGAAAGTCTGGAACTGTTACTGAATTATCCCTACTATCATACATCCATTCAATGCTAAAGGTAATTGACCTGTTGTCACTTGTGCACAGTTCCTGTGTAATTTCTAAATTATTAACAAGGGATTCCTTGTTTACCAGAACCAAGTTAAGTAGGTTATTTCCCTTTGTAGGTTCTGTCACAAACTGCTTCAAAAAACAATCCTGAACTACTACTAAAAAGTCGTTAGATTCAAAATTCCCTGTCAAGAAATTCCAATCAATCTGACTAAAGTTAAAAGTCCCCTAGAATTACTATGTTATCGTGCCTTGTGGCCTTAACAATTTCCTCCCAAAGTAGTCTCCCTTGTTCCCTATCTAAGTTTGGAGGACGGTAAATCACGCCTAAAATCAATTTTTCACACCCCTCTGAAAATTCTATCCAGATATACTCTGTATGTATTATTTCAGACTTTATGCCCGTTTTTATGCAACAATTTAAATGATCACGGACATAGAGTGCCACCCCACCCCCCTTCCCGATATTTCTGTCTACTTGGAACAATTTAAAACCCTGAATGTGACATTCGGCAGGCATGTCCCGATTTTTTATATTAAACCATGTCTCAGTTATTGCAAAAACATCAATATTACCCGTACTTGCAACTAATCTCAACTCGCCCATCTTATTCCTAGCACTACGACTATTGGTGTAATAAATATTTAAAGACCCTCCTTTCTCTTTACCCTTCCTGCTCATTTCTGTTTTTCCACTATACCTATTACTCTCCTTGTGAAGGACCTGCCTAGTATGGGCCAACAGGCCTGCTGCAGTGTTCCTCCTTTCTTATGTTCTTAAACCTGCTGTCACTGTTCACCTAGCAGTAAGTAGGTACCTGGGTGTTAGTCCCATTACACCTGCTGTAACTTCACCTAGCAGTAATAGGTACTTGGGTGTTAGTCACCTTACACCTACTGAGGTATTACTCACACAATATATTCCACTAATTATCTTATCACAAGAGTGTTGTCATTAGGTATATTACTCACCTGGTGAGTACCTAGACAGGAAGACTAACTTGTGTTTGTGTAGAACATAAGAACATAAGAAAGAAGGAACACTGCAGCAGGCCTACTGGCCCATGCGAGGCAGGTCCAATTCTCCCACCGGCTTAAGCCAATGCCCCGACCCAGCCAGGTCAGGTTACATTCACTTAAGGAAGGAGCACGGCATCTGACCTAGTAGCACAAACTAGTCAGGTACAATTCACACCCACCCGCACCCACTCATATATTTATCTAGCCTATTTTTAAAACTACACAACGTTTTAGCCTCTATAACTGTACTCGGGAGTTTGTTCCACTCATCGACAACTCTATTACCAAACCAATGCTTTCCTATATCCCTTCTGAATCTGAATTTATCCAACTTAAAGCCATTGCTTCGAGTCCTGTCAATACAAGATATTTTTAGCACGCTATTTACATCCCCTTTATTTATTCCTGTTTTCCATTTATATACCTCAATCATATCCCCCCTAATTCTACGCCTTTCTAGAGAGTGCAGATTCAGGGCCCTCAGTCTATCCTCATAGGGAAGATTTCTGATACATGGAATCAACTTAGTCATCCTCCTTTGTACATTTTCCAGAGCATTTATATCCATTCTGTAATACGGAGACCAAAACTGTGCAGCATAATCTAGATGAGGCCTAACCAAGGATATATAGAGTTGAAGAACAACCTGAGGACTCCTATTATTTATGCTTCTTGATATGAAGCCAAGGATTCTGTTTGCTTTATTGCGAACACTTATGCACTGCTGTCTTGGTTTTAGATTACTGCTAACCAGAACTCCTAAATCCTTTTCGCAATCAGTAGTATTAAGATCTACATTATTTAGTTTATATGTGGCATGGTTATTGTCCTGTCCAATATTTAGAACTTTGCATTTATCTATATTAAACTGCATCTGCCACTTCTCCGACCACTGCATCAGTCTATTCAAATCGTCCTGGAGTGCTCTAATGTCCTCATTTGAATGAATTGGACGGCCTATTTTGGTGTCATCGGCAAACTTGCTTATGTCGCTATTTATTCCCTCATCTATGTCGTTTATGTAGATTGTGAACAACAAGGGGCCCAATACTGACCCCTGTGGAACACCACTTGTGACGCTTCCCCACTCTGATTTCTCCCCAGTATGGGCCAGTAGGTCTACTGCATTGTTCGTCCATTCGTATGTTCTGTCATACTGTGTATGTCTGTGGTTACATAACAAGGAACACTGCTACAGGCCTACTGGCCCATGCGAGGCAGGTCCAATTCTCCCACCGATGTGTATGATAATTGTACTTACCTGTACGTGTGACTAAATTAAATACCTGGAGGGTGTTTCGGGGGTCAACGCCCCCGCGGCCCGGTCCATGACTAGGCCTGGTGGTGGATCAGGCTGTTACTGCTGGCCGCACGTAAACCAACGTAGGAACCACAGCCCGGCTGGTCAGGTACTGACTTTAGGTATTTGGAGACCTTTAAAAATAGGCTGAACAGGTGCATGAGTGGGTGTGAGTTTGACCAATAGGCCTACTGTAGTGTAGGTAGCACCTGCCAAGCATGAACCAGTAGGCCTACAGTTTAGGTAGCACTTGCCAAACATGGACCAGTAGGCCTAGAGTGTGGCACCTGTCAAGCATGGACCAGTGTGGCACCTCCCAAGCATGGACCAGTAGGCCTAGAGTGTGGCACCTGCCAAGCATGGACCAGTAGGCCTAGAGTGTGGCACCTGCCAAGCATGGACCAATAGGCCTACTAGTGTAGGTAGCACCTGCCAAACATGGATCAGTAGGCCTAGTGTGGCACCTGCCAAACATGAACCAGTAGGCCTAGTGTGGCACCTGCCAAGAATGAATCAGTAGGCCTGCCAAGCATGGATCAGTAGGCCTAGTGTAGCACCTGCCAAGCATGAACCAGTAGGCCTATTAGTGTAGGTAGCACCTGTCAAGCATGGGCGAGTAGACCTGCCAAGCATGGACCAATAGATCTGTTAAGCATGGGCCAGTAGGCCTGCCAAGCATGGACCAGTAGGCCTAGTGTGGCACCTGCCAAGCATGGACCAGTAGATCTGTCAAGCATGGACCAGTAGGCCTGCCAAGCATGGGCCAGTAGGCCTACTACAATCATTCTATTGTTCTTAACGTCAACACCAACAAATCCATCAAAATAAGAATAGCTCTTCTCCCCAACCAACGCACTTTTCGCCCTTACAACCACAAATACACAAGAGCGAGATTACCGTGCGCAACACCACGGTGTAAGACACGTGATCACAGAGTAGCGCAGAAAGAACCGCACCTATGGGAAGTAACGTGGTGTCACCACCTCAGACGCTGTTACGGGAGGGTTGTAACGGTGTTACGTGTGTATTGGGAGGCTTCAGTGAGAGGTGGGGGATGTGGGGGTGGAAAGTGTGTAGGGGAGGTTGTAAGGGGGTGTCTACCTTGGGTTGGAGGTTTCCGCACCACCCTGTTGGACTTTCACGAGGGATTCCACCAGTCTGCGAGGTCGTATGACTCACCCGCTGTCTCGACCCCTCCACCTGGCTCTGGCTTCCGCTTACCGTTACCCACAACCCCATCGCCCTTTAAACCTCATTTACGCCGTCTCTGCCGTTCCCTGCGCGCGCAGGGATACCGCCAGGGGGTGTTCGGGGTTCCCACGTGCCGCAACTCCGGGGTTTGTGTCGGTGAAGAGGGTTGCTAGCCAGGGGAGATGAGGTTGAAGTCTGGGATGTACTTTGCTAGTCGTAGTTCAGTCAGGGACAATCAATAGAACTCCCGCCTCGCGCTCTCTCCCGCGCTTTTTTTTAGCGGGAAAATTTAACCCTAACGACATTATTTCCCACCCAGGTCGGAGTTTATTATTGATATTAGTAATTATTATTATTATTATTATTATTATTAGTTGTAGTAGTAGTATAATTGCCATTATATCAGTAGAAGTATAATTATTTGTATTGTTATTATTAGTATTATTATTACACCTTCTTCCGGAGGCAATCAGATTCGATTAATGGAATGGCAATTTCAGTTCCTTGGATCAAAAAACCCCTCACCGGCCTACCTGGAGAGGGTTTCGGGGGTCAACGCCCCCGTGGCCCGGTCTGTGACCAGGCCACGTGGTGGATCAGGGTCTGATCAACCAGGCTGTTACTACTGACCGCACGTAAACGAACGTAGGAACCACAGCCCGGCTGGTCAGGTACTGACTCTAGGTGCCTGTCCAGCGCCTTCTTGAAGACAGCCTGGGGTCTTGAAGACAGCCAGGGGTCTTGAAGACAGCCTGGGGTCTTGAAGACAGCCAGGGGTCTTGAAGACAGCCTGGGGTCTTGAAGACAGCCTAGGGTCTTGAAGACAGCCAGGGGTCTTGAAGACAGCCAGGGGTCTTGAAGACAGCCTGGGGTCTTGAAGACAGCCTGGGGTCTTGAAGACAGCCAGGGGTCTTGAAGACAGCCAGGGGTCTTGAAGACAACCAGGGGTCTTGAAGACAGCCTGGGGTCTTGAAGACAGCCTGGGGTCTTGAAGACAGCCAGGGGTCTTGAAGACAGCCAGGGGTCTTGAAGACAACCAGGGGTCTTGAAGACAGCCAGGGGCCTTGAAGACAACCAGGGGTCTTGAAGACAGCCAGGGGTCTTGAAGACAACAAGGGGTCTTGAAGACAGCCAGGGGTCTTGAAGACAACCAGGGGTCTTGAAGACAGCCTGGGGTTTTGAAGACAGCTAGGGGTCTTGAAGACAGCCAGGGGTCTTGAAGACAGCCAGGGGTCTTGAAGACAGCCAGGGGCCTTGAAGACAGCCTGGGGTCTTGAAGACAGCCTGGGGTCTTGAAGACAGCCAGGGGTCTTGAAGACAGTCAGGGGTCTTGAAGACAGTCAGGGGTCTTGAAGACAGCCAGGGGTCTTGAAGACAGCCAGGGGCCTTGAAGACAGTCAGGGGTCTTGAAGACAGCCAGGGGTCTTGAAGACAGCCAGGGGTCTTGAAGACAACCAGGGGTCTTGAAGACAACCAGGGGTCTTGAAGACAACCAGGGGTCTTGACAGCCAGGGGCCTTGAAGACAACCAGGGGTTTTGAAGACAACTAGGGGTCTTGAAGACAACCAGGGGTCTTGAAGACAGCCAGGGGTCTTAAAGACAGCCAGGGGCCTTGAAGACAACCAGGGGTCTTGAAGACTGCCAGGGATCTTGAAGACAACCTGGGGTCTTGAAGACAGCCAGGGGTCTTGAAGACAGCCAGGGGTCTTGACAGCCAGGGGCCTTGAAGACAACCAGGGGTTTTGAAGACAACTAGGGGTCTTGAAGACAACCAGGGGTCTTGAAGACAGCCAGGGGTCTTGAAGACAGCCAGGGGCCTTGAAGACAACCAGGGGTCTTGAAGACAACCAGGGGTCTTGAAGAAGGCCTGGGGTCTTGAAGACAGCCAGGGGTCTATTGGTAATTCCCCTTATGTATGCTGGGAGGCAGTTGAACAGTCTTGGGCCCCTGACACTTACTGTGTTAACTTTTAGTGTACTTGTGGCGCCCCTGCTTTCCATTGGTGATATTTGGCACCGTCTACTGACCTTGGTAGTGATTTCTGTGTACAGATTTTAGGACGAGTCTGTCTAGGATCTTCCAGATGTAAATTATGATGTATCTTACTCGCCTGCGTTCCAGGGAGTACAGGTCGAAGGAAAATAAACACAAATACACTATAATGCGATCCTTTATTGGCTACGTTTCGCTCACACAGTGGGCTTTATCAAGTCACAAACAGAACTACCTGGATGAAGTGTGCATGCTCATGTACTCTTTACCCAGGATTTCTAACCCCGGAGGGTTAGTCACTCAGGATAACCCGGGGTACGGAGTGTTAGCCGCCTAGGATAACCCAGGGTAGGGAGGGTTAGCCACCCAGGATAACCTGGGACAGGGAGTGTTAGCCACCCAGGATAACCCAGGGTAGGGAGAGTTAGCCACCCAGGATAACCCAGGGTAAGGAGAGTTAGCCACCCAGGATAACCCAGGGTAAGGAGAGTTAGCCACCCAGGATAACCCAGGGTAAGGAGAGTTAGCCACCCAGGATAACCCAGGGTAAGGAGAGTTAGCCACCCAGGATAACCCAGGGTAAGGAGAGTTAGCCACCCATGATAACCCGGGGCAGGAAGTGTTAGCCACCCAGGATAACCGAGGGTAAGGAGAGTTAGCCACCCAGGATAACCCGGGGTAGGGAGTGTTAGCCACCCAGGATAACCCCGGATAAGGGGAGTTAGCCACCCAGGATAACCCGGGGTAGGAAGGGTTAGCCACTCAGGATAACCCTGGGTAGGGAGTGTTAGCCACTCAGGATAAACCTGGGTAGGGAGTGTTAGCCACTCAGGATAACCCTGGGTAGGGAGTGTTAGCCGCCCAAGATAACCTTGGATAGGGAGTGTTAGCCACCCAGCATAACCCAGGGTAGGGAGGGTTAGCCACCCAGGATAATCCAGGTAGGGAGGGTCAACCACCCAGGATAACCCAGGGTAGGGAGGGTTAGCCACCCAGGCTAATCCAGGTAGGGAGGGTTAGCTACCCAGGATAACCCGGGGTAAGAAGGGTTAGCCGCCCATGATAACCCAGGGTAAGGATGGTTAGCCACCCAGGATAACCCGAGGTAAGGAGGACTAGCCACCCAGGATAACCCAGGGTAAGGAGGGTTAGCCACCCAGGATAACCCGGGATAGGGAGTGTTAGCCACCCAGGATAACCCAGGAGTAAAGAGGTTAGCCACCCAGGTAACCCTGGTAAGGATTGTTAGCCACCCAGGATAACCTGGGTAAGGAGGGTTAGCCACCCAGTATTCCCGGCGTAAGGAAGGGTTAGCCACCCAGGATAACTCAGGGTAGGAGGTTAGCCCCCAGGACCGGGGTAGAGGGTTAGCTCAGGATACCCGGGGTAGAGGTTAGCCACCCAGGATAACCGGGGTAGGAGGTTAGCCACCCAGGGTAACCCGGGGTAAGGAGGGTTAGCCACCCAGGATAACGTGAGGCAAGGATAAGGCCAGAGTGACAGTTCCAGTTAATCAGCCACCCAGGACTGTTAACCAGAACCTATGTAACGGAATAAGGAGTGTTACGCACATTCACCCAGGAATCCTGGCATACAGACACTTGGCAGCATCTTAACCAGGAATGTACTGGATTAACAGCACCTGGGGTTAAGGAGCGTTAGCCTAAACCACAACACATGATTAAACCGGGCGGAAGTTAGCCCCCAGGATTAACCAGGTGTTAGAGGATGTTAGAACCACAACCAGGATAAACCGGGTAAAGAGCGTTAGCACTGTAAACCAGCAAGAATGTAAACCGCGAATGGCAGAGACTTACACCAGATCACCTGAAATCCACAAGCACTTATTAAACCACACTTTAAACTAGCACATGTTAAACCAGCACTGTTAAACCAGCCACTGTAAACGCACACTGTTAAACTAGCACACTTTAAACCAGCACACTGTAGAACCAACCTTTAAACCAGCAACACTTTAATCCAGCAACACTTTCTAAACCTATCATGGTTAGCTGTTAAACCAGCAGCACTGTTAAACCAGCAGCCTGACAGCACGGTGTTAAACCAGTTTAGCACTGTTAAACCAGCAGCACTGTTAAACCAGCAGCACTGTTCGGAATGTAAACCAGCAGCACAGTTAAACGCAGTCCTGTTAAACACTAGATAAACAGGCAAATAGGCAACTGTAAAAGCACACTGTTAAACCACAGCACTGAACCACACTTTAAACCAGCAACAACTGTTAAACCAGCAACACACTTTAAACCAGCAACACTGTTAAACCAGCAGTACACTGTTAAACCAGCAACACCTAAACCAGCAACACTGTTAAACCAGCAGCACTGTTAAACCAGCAGCACTGTTAAACCAGCAGCACTGTTAAACCAGCAACACTGTTAAACCAGCAACACTAGTTAAACCAGCAACACTGTTAAACCAGCAGCACTGTTAAACCAGCAACACTGTTAAACCAGCAACACTAAACCAGCAACACTTAAACCAGCAGCACTGTTAAACCAGCAGCACTGTTAAACCAGCAGCACTGTTAAACCAGCAACACTGTTAAACCAGCAACTGTTAAACCAGCAGCACTTTAAACCAGCAACACTGTTAAACCAGCAACACCTAAACCAGCAAACACTGTTAAACCAGCAACACTGTTAAACCAGCAACACTGTTAAACCAGCAACACTGTTAAACCAGCAGCACTGTTAAACCAGCAACACTGTTAAACCAGCAGCACTGTTAAACCAGCAACACTTTAAACCAGCAAGCACTGTTAAACCAGCAGCACTAAACCAGCAACACTAGTTAAACCAGAAAGCACTGTTAAACCAGCAGACACGTTAAACCAGCAACATTAAACCAGCAGCACTGTTAAACCAGCAGCACTGTTAAACCAGAACACTTAAACCAGCAACTGTTAAACCAGCACACTGACAACTGATAAACCACAGCAACACTGTTAAGACCTAGCAACTGTTAAACCAGCTAACCGCACTGTAAACCAGCAACACTGTTAAACCAGCAGCATGTAAACCAGCAGACACTGTTAAACACAGTAAACCAGCAGACTGTTAAACCAGCAACACTGTTAAACCAGCAGACGACTGTTAAACCAGCAACACTAAACCAGCAAACTGAATAGGTAACGAACACAGCACTGTTAAACCAGCAACACTGTAAACCAGCAAACTGTTAAACCAGCAACACTGTAAACCAGCAGCACTGTTAAACCAGCAAGCACTGTTAAACCAGCAGACTGTTAGAACAGGCAACACTGTAACCAGCAACACGTTAAACCAGAGCACTGTTAAACCAGCAACACTGTTAAACAGCAATGTTAAACCAGCAACACTGTTAAACCAGCAGCACTGTTAAACCAGCAACACTGTTAAACCAGCAGCACTGTTAAACCAGCAACACTGTTAAACCAGCAATACTGTTAAACCAGCAACACTTAAACCAGCAGCACTGTTAAACCAGCAGCACTTAAACCAGCAGACTGTAAACCAGCAACACTTAACCAGCAACACTGAAAGATGTAAACCAGCAACACTGTTAAACCAGCACACTGTTAAACCAGCAACACTTTAACCAGCAGCACTGTTAAACCAGCAACACTGTTAAACCAGCACACTGTTAAACCAGCAACACTGTTAAACCAGCAGACTGAAACCAGAGCACTGTGTAAACCACACTTTAGACGAGATATGTAAACCACAACACTGAAACCTGAGACTAGTTAATGACTAAGACGAGACAGTAAACCAGCAGACTGTAAACCAGCAACACTAACCAGCAGGACTGTTAAAGAACTGTACAGCAGACTGAAACCTAGCAACGACTAACAGCAGACTGTAGGAACCAGCAGAGTATAGGTAATCGACTACAGACAGATAGGCATGACAGCAGACTGAGATTAGGCAATCACTGACTAGCAGGACTGAATAAAGTAATCGACTAACAGGACTGAGGATAGGGTAACGACCAGCAGGACTGATGAACAGTAATCGACAGCAGAGCTGAGACAGGAATCGACCAGCAGCACTGTAACAGGCAACGACTAACAGAGATGATAGGTAATCGACTAGCAGGACTAGTATAGGCAACGACTTAAAGCAGGACTGTAGACTAGTAATCGAACCAGCAGGCTGAGATAGGTAACGACTAGCAGGACTGAGGATAGGCAATCGACTAGCAGGACCGAGATAGAATCGACTACATGGACTGAGATAGGTAATCGACTAGCAGGACTGAGGATAGGTAATCGACTAGCAGGACTGAGGATAGTAATCGACTAGAGGACTGAGGATAGGTAATCGACTAACAGAGACTGAGATAGGTAATGACAGCAGGACTGAGTATAGGGTAATCGACTAGCAGGGACTGAGATAGGCAATCGACTAGCAGAACGCAGATAGGTAACGACTACAGGCATACATAGGGTAATGACCAGCAGGACTGAGATAGGGTAATCACTAGCAGGACTGAGGATAGGTAATCGACTAGCAGGACTGAGGATAGGGTAATCGACTAGCAGGACTGAGGATAGGGAATCGACTAGCAGGACTGAGGATAGGGTAATCGACTAGCAGGACTGAGATAGAGGTAATCACTAGCAGGACTGAGGATAGGGTAATCGACTAGCAGGACTGAGAATAGGGTAATCGACTAGCAGGACTGAGGATAGGGTAATCGACTAGCAGGACTGAGATAGGGTAATCGACTAGCAGGACTGAGGATAGGGTAATCGACTAGCAGGACTGAGGATAGGTAATCGACTAGGACTGAGGATAGGGTAATCGACTAGCAGGGCTGAGGATATCGTAATCGACTAGCAGGGCTGAGGATAGCGTAATCGACTAGCAGGACTGAGGATAGGGTAATCGACTAACAGGACTGAGGATAGGGTAATCGACTAGCAGGACTGAGGATAGGGTAATCGACTAGCAGGGCTGAGTATAGGGTAATCGACTAGCAGGACTGAGTATAGGGTAATCGACTAGCAGGACTGAGGATAGGGTAATCGACTAGCAGGACTGAGGATAGGGTAATCGACTAGCAGGACTGAGTATAGGGTAATCGACTAGCAGGACTGAGGATAGGGTAATCGACTAGCAGGGCTGAGGATAGGGTAATCGACTAGCAGGGCTGAGGATAGGGTAATCGACTAACAGGACTGAGGATAGGGTAATCGACTAGCAGGACTGAGGATAGGGTAATCGACTAGCAGGGCTGAGGATAGGGTAATCGACTAGCAGGGCTGAGGATAGGGTAATCGACTAGCAGGACTGAGGATAGGGTAATCGACTAGCAGGACTGAGGATAGGGTAACCGACTAGCAGGGCTGAGGATAGGGTAATCGACTAGCAGGGCTGAGGATAGGGTAATCGACTAGCAGGACTTAGGATAGGGTAATCGACTAGCAGAACTGAAGATAGGGTAATTGACTAGCAGGACTTAGGATAGGGTAATCGACTAGCAGGGCTGAGGATAGGGTAATCGACTTGCAGGGCTGAGGATAGGGTAACCGACTAGCAGGACTTAGGATAGGGTAATCGACTAGCAGGACTGAGGATAGGGTAATCGACTAGCAGGACTGAGGATAGGGTAATCGACTAGCAGGACTTATGATAGGGTAATCGACTAGCAGGGCTGAGGATAGGGTAATCGACTAGCATGACTGAGGATAGGGTAATCGACTAGCAGGGCTGAGGATAGGGTAATCGACTAGCAGGACTGAGGATAGGGTAATCGACTAGCAGGGCTGAGGATAGGGTAACCGACTAGCAGGACTTAGGATAGGGTAATCGACTAGCAGGACTGAGGATAGGGTAATCGACTAGCAGGACTGAGGATAGGGTAATCGACTAGCAGGACTTAGGATAGGGTAATCGACTAGCAGGGCTGAGGATAGGGTAACCGACTAGCAGGACTTAGGATAGGGTAATCGACTAGCAGGACTGAGGATAGGGTAATCGACTAGGAGGACTTAGGATAGGGTAATCGAATAGCAGGACTGAGGATAGGGTAATCGACTAGCAGGACTGAGGATAGGGTAATCGACTAGCAGGACTGAGGATAGGGTAATCGACTAGCAGGACTGAGGATAGGGTAATCGACTAGCAGGACTGAGGATAGGGTAATCGACTAGCAGGACTGAGGATAGGGTAATCGACTAGCAGGGCTGAGGATAGGGTAATCGACTAGCAGGACTGAGGATAGGGTAATCGACTAGCAGGACTGAGGATAGGGTAATCGACTAGCAGGACTGAGGATAGGTAATCGACTACAGGACTGAGGATAGGGTAATCGACTAGCAGGACTGAGGATAGGGTAATCGACTAGCAGGACTGAGGATAGGGTAATCGACTAGCAGGATGAGGATAGGGTAATCGACTAGCAGGACTGAGGATAGGGTAATCGACTAGCAGGACTGAGGATAGGGTAATCGACTAGCAGGACTGAGGATATGGTAATCGACTAGCAGGACTGAGGATAGGGTAATGGACTAGCAGGACTGAGGATAGGGTAATCGACTAGCAGGGCTGAGGATAGGGTAATCGACTAGCAGGACTGAGGATAGGGTAATCGACTAGCAGGACTGAGGATAGGGTAATCGACTAGCAGGACTGAGGATAGGGTAATCGACTAGCAGGACTGAGGATAGGGTAATCGACTAGCAGGACTGAGGATATGGTAATCGACTAGCAGGACTGAGTATAGGGTAATCGACTAGCAGGACTGAGGATAGGGTAATCGACTAGCAGGGCTGAGGATAGGGTAATCGACTAGCAGGACTGAGGATAGGGTAATCGACTAGCAGGACCGAGGATAGGGTAATCGACTAGCAGGACTGAGGATAGGGTAATCGACTAGCAGGGCTGAGGATAGGGTAATCGACTAGCAGGACTGAGGATAGGGTAATCGACTAGCAGGGCTGAGGATAGGGTAATCGACTAGCAGGACTGAGGATAGGGTAATCGACTAGCAGGACTGAGGATAGAGTAATCGACTAGCAGGACTGAGGATAGGGTAATCGACTAGCAGGGCTGAGGATAGGGTAATCGACTAGGAGGACTGCACTTGCTCTTCTGGTCACCTCCAAAGTTAAGAAACAAATTCCTGGGTAACTTTTGGCAGAAGTTGTAGAAATAGGTGGTTGGGAGTGGCTTTGAGAAGGACATGCCTTGTATGGGCCAGTAAGCCTCCTGCAGTGCGCCAGTCTTGAGTACGATAGTAACCTTGTTGAGTTAGACATAAGAATTAACAACTGGGCGTCTACACTGCAAACTGAATTGTTTGTCATCGCTATGGAGCTAAAGTTAACCTATAATAATAATAATAATAATAATAATAATAATAATAATAATAATAATTAGATGATACAACTTATACAGTCCATAGATGACACCAATGACATACTATATAGATAGTGCCTTGTTATGTAGTGCATTTCTGGCAGATGGATTAATTTTGTCCCCAGGATGCGACCCACACTAGTCGACTAACACCCAGGTACCTGCTTGCTGCAGGTTAGATTAGGGAGAAGAGGACGACAAGGAAGAGGAGGAAGAGGAAGACTAGGAAGAGGAGGAAGACAGGAGGAGGTGAACAAGAAAGTGACTCATTGTGACGTAAGAAGTAAGGGAGGTCATAAACCATCACTCTGTTTACCTTTAAACACACACACACACACACAACACACACACAATAGCAGGTTAGGTTAGATTAGGTAAGGTTAGGTTAGATTAAGTAAGGTTAGATTAGATTAGGTAAGGTTAGGTAAGGTTAGGTTAGATTAGGTTAGGTAAGGTTAGGTAAGATTAGGTAAGGTAAGGTTAGGTTAGATTAGGTTAGGTAAGGTTAGGTTAGATTAGGTAAGGTTAGATTAGGTAAGGTTAGGTTAGATTAGGTAAGGTTAGGTAAGGTTAGGTTAGATTAGGTAAGGTTAGGTTAGGTAAGGTTAGGTTAGGTAAGGTTAGATTAGTTAAGGTTAGGTTAGGTAAGGTTAGGTTAGATTAGGTAAGGTTAGGTTAGGTAAGGTAAGGTAAGGTTAGGTAAGGTTAGATTAGGTAAGGTTAGGTTAGGTAAGGTAAGGTTAGATTAGGTAAGGTTAGGTTAGGTAAGGTAAGGTAAGGTTAGGTTAGGTAAGGTTAGATTAGGTAAGGTTAGGTAAGGTAAGGTAAGGTTAGGTTAGGTAAGGTTAGGTAAGCTTAGGTTAGGTAAGGTTAGGTTAGATTAGGTAAGGTTAGGTAAGGTAAGGTTAGGTTAGATTAGGTAAGGTCAGGTTAGGTCAGGTTAGGTCAGGTTAGGTTAGGTTAGGTAAGATTGGTCAGGAAACAGGACAAGTGTTTCCTGACGCGGGTCTTAATTATATGATGACCCACAGCTGGAGCTTTTAGTCACCTGACCGAGGCCTTCCACTGGCTTACCACTCCACCCTTTTAACAATTATAGAATTAACAGGAACAGCAACAGTAGCTGCAACAATATTAGCA
This sequence comes from Cherax destructor, assembly GCA_009830355.1. Lineage (NCBI taxonomy): Eukaryota > Metazoa > Arthropoda > Malacostraca > Decapoda > Parastacidae > Cherax > Cherax destructor. Next base: position 77,308 of record WNWK01006755.1, on the reverse strand, counting down.
GCAGCAACAGCAACAGCTGGAACAGCAGCTGTAGCAACAGCAGCTCAATAACAGCAACAGGTGGAACAGCAGCAACAGCAGCTGTAGCAACAGCAGCTGTAGCAACAGCAGCTCAACAACAGCAACAGCTGGAACAGCAGCAGCTGGAACAGCAGCAGCTCAACAGCAGCATCAATAGCAGCAACAGCTGGAACAGCAGCAACAGCAGCTGTGAGAATCACTACACCTGGGATGGACATTATCTCCCTTACAATCTCACCAGCTGTCTGATCCCAGGAAGGTATCCCCATAGTGCATAACCCCAGCCCCCTGCACCTCAGCAGACGAGGAAGGAATAGTGCAGAGTGAGGCCAAAGTTTGTCCTGGAGACAAAAAGATAATCACAAGTCATCACATGGAAAGTAATATTATCCATTATATATTAAATTCATTCTGAAGACTCAAACTCAGATATATTGAACGGAAATAAATGTATAACTTACACAGACCATAGCTGACATCAATGACATACTGTATAGAAAGTCCTTGGTTATGCAGAGCATTTCTGGCAAATTAGGTTAATTTTGTCCCTGTGACTAACACCCAGGTACCTACTTACTGCTAGGCGAAAAGGGACAGCAGATGTAAGGTGTCTAACACCTAGGTACCTACTTACTGCTAGGCAAACAGGGACAGCAAATGTAAGGTGACTAAGACACAGGTACGTACTTACACAGTATTTAACAAGGTTAGGTTAAGGTTCCTAACTTTATTTACAAGCTAAGAGCTGTTACCTACATCAGCTCATTTGAAAGCCATCAAGAAATATAAATAGGAGTCCTCAGGTTGTTCTTCAACTCTATATATCCTTGGTTAGGCCTCATCTAGATTATGCTGCACAGTTTTGGTCACCGTATTACAGAATGGATATAAATGCACTGGAAAACGTACAAAGGAGGATGACTAAGTTGATTCCATGTATCAGAAAACAGGAATAAATAAAGGGGATGTAAATAGCGTGCTAAAAATATCTTGTATTGACAAGACTCTCAGCAATGGCTTTAAGTTGGATAAATTCAGATTCAGGAAGGATATAGGAAAGCATTGGTTTGGTAATAGAGTTGTCGATGAGTGGAACAAACTCCCGAGTACAGTTATAGAGGCTAAGACGTTGTGTAGGTATAAAAATAGGTTAGATAAATACATGAGTGGGTGTGAGTTGGACCTGACTAGCTTGTGCTACTAGGTTTGATGCCGTGCCCCTTAAGTGGATGTGACTTGGACCTGACTTGGTTGGGTCAGTGGCATAAGTCGTTAGGTGGTTTGGACTTGCCTCGCATGGGCCAGTAGGCCTGCTGCAGTGTTCCTTCCTCTCTCTCTCTCTCTCTCTCTCTCTCTCTCTCTCTCTCTCTCTCTCTCTCTCTCCCCCCCCCACGCACGCTTGGGCGTGGGTATGGAAAGGGGTGACGTCATATAAAAGGTACCCAGGTGGGTATTTCTTCTCTGTGAAGGAAATACCACGTGGATATTACCTTCCTTGGGCACCACTAAGGGTAGGATGTTCCCCCCTTACCCCATAACCCCTTAAACCATTTATACCCAATCCCCTGGCCCGTCTTAGAAGACTGGTTTAAAAGGGTTGGATCGTCTTATTGAGAGGGGGGGAGGGTTTTTGATCCAGGGAATTGGATCTCTCCTCCCTTTCCTTGGATCGATCCCCGATTACCCCCCCCCCCCGATTTCCCCAGGTGCCGTAGATCCCCAAATGTCTTACCATTTCCCAATAAAAATAACAGTAATAATAACAGTTATAATTATAATAACAGTTATAATTATAATAACAGTTATAATTATAATATCAATAATATAATAATAATTATAATAATATCTAATATAATAATCTAATAATAATTAATAATATTACTAGGACTAGCGGGTCAAACACCACAACCTTCCTGAGGTAACCCAAATTTCACCATTGGGTTTAAAACACCAGTAATAGGGTTTAGGGTTTAAAGCGCCACTCACTACTTTGGTCTACAGTTGCCAGGTTTAGACTGGCTGCTGCCATGGTGGCTACACATTAATTCTCACACAATATTGATCACTTGTTCCAATAACAGTAATTCTTATTAACTTCAGTTCGTGGCCAAGAATATATATATATATATATATATATATATATATATATATATATATATATATATATATATATATATATATATATATATATATATATATATATATATATATTATAATTTATGTTAATGTAAAAATTAATAATTTTGTACCAAAAGAACCTTAGAAAACTTACCTGACTTTATAACAAGCGCAGTTTAATTTAACCTAATCCAACTGGATATATTTTAGATAAGTTTACAATAATTTAATAAACAAACAATAAAATATATTTTTTTTCGTTAGGTTCAGAATGATTTTTGCGAAATTATTACATGCACAAATTTTCGCTTGTCTTATTCGGCAAGAAGAGCGTTGCTATTTAAAGCCAAAAATCGCAGTTTTTACCTATTCTGCACGACACACAAACACAGGTATCACGAGGTATGATAAAGCTCATGGAACAGGGAGAGAGGACCCAGCAGCGATCAGTGAAGAGGCGGGGCCAGGAGCTGAGTCTCGACCAATGTAACCACAATTAGGTGAGTACACACACACACACACACACACACACACACACACGCGCACACAACAGGCGATACAACATGCAAAACATGTTGCAATCAACACATCAGGTGCTTGCCATGTTGCAGAAATGAGTAGGAAGTCCAGGTAGATTTGTTCGGGAAGGGGGGAAGGGGAGGGGGTAGAGAAGGTTTCTGCTCGAGCCGCCACGTTTCCTCTGATAGAATCTGCCTGGACTTCCTAATCATTTCTGCAAAACTGCAAGCTCCTGATGATGTGTTGATTGCAACACGAGAGGCCTGGAGCTGCCATTCAACTCAAAGCGTACTCCTTCCCCACCAACATAGCTTTCTTCCCACCAACAAAGCCCCCTCCCTCACCAACATTACCCCTCCCTCACCATCATTGCCCCTCCCTCACCAACATTGCCCCTCCCTCACCAACCTTGTCCCTCCCTCACCAACATTGTCCCTCCCTCACCAACAAAGCCACCTCCCTCACCAACAAAGCCCCCTCCCTCACCAACATTGCCCCTCCTTCACCAACAAAGCTTCCTCCCTCACCAACATTGTCCCTCCCTCACCAACATTGCCCCTCCCTCACCAACAAAGCTCCCTCCCTCACCAACATTGTCCCTCCCTCACTAACAAAGCCCCCTTCCTTACCAGCATTGCCCCTCCCTCACCGACATTGCCCCTCCCTCACCAACATTGCCCCTCCTTCACCAACAAAGCCCCTCCCCGACCTACAAAGGCCCCTTCCTCACCAACATTTCCCCTCCCTCGCCAGCAAAGCCCCTCCCCACCTACAAAGGCCCCCTTCTCCATACACAGTGGTCATTCCCTTCCACTGAGTCACAAGGCTCACAAGGGAAGACAAAGATACGTTAAAAACACTATTCTCTTGTTTACCTTTATGGTGACTTTTCCCGGCAAATATCAGATGATTAACCACAACATTGTCTTGTTTACATTTCTGCTGAGTTTTCGCGGGAAATATCAGCTGATTAACCAAAACATTGAGATAAGCGACGTTTTTTAAGGTGCTTGTCAAAGATTGTCTCTTTCTCACTGTAAAATATATTGCAGCTATTTTTTTGTGTGTGTGTGGGGGGGGGGTGAAGTAACAGCTGAATCTTTTTTTTTTTTTTTGGCGGGAAGCAACAGGTGTGTTTTTTTGTTTTTTTTTGAGGGAAATAACAGCTGGATCTTTTTGGCGGAAAATTTTAGGAAATTCAGACTGCCTTTTTGGCTCCTGTGTTATCTAAGTGACTTTAAATCAGTAAAATCTTCCTTTTCCTCAGAGTCTTTCTGTCAGTCTTATTTTATAACTTGGACATGCCTAGCATGGGCCAGTAGGTGACTTGGACCTGCCTAGCTTGGGCCAGTAGGTGACTTGGACCTGCCTAGCTTGGGCCAGTAGGCCTGCTGCAGTGCTCCTTCTTTCTTATGTTCGTATGTATAATGTTAGGCCATTGTATGTGTTTATCATAGAAAGGGAGTTGTCTGCCTCTCATTGTAACTTAAAATAACTCTGAAAGTCATTTTCCAGCTATGTACGCTTATCTTAAGTACGTGTGTGTGTGTGTGTGTGTTTTCTGTATTCGCCTATATGTGGTTGCAGGGGTCGAGTCACAGCTCTTGGTCCAGCCTCTTCTCTGGCAGCTCCTGGGTTCACTCCTGGCTTCGAGAACCTTACCATACCTTTTCTTGAAGCTCTGCATTTATTGTGTGTGTGTGTGGTAATAGACGTGATAGACAGGCAACTAATACCTGGTTCTCTCTCTCCTGCAGAATACCACAAGTGGTTTTCAGGGATAAGTCCAGTTGACCTCAGGAGATAATAGCTGATACCAAGTGATCTTAAGCAGGTGACCTTACTCGGTACCAGGTGACCTTACACTGTACCAGGTGACCTTACACTGTACCAGGTGGCCTTACACGATACGAGGTGACCTTACTCTGTACCAGGTGACCTTACACGGTACCAGGTGACCTTACACGGTACCAGGTGACCTTACACTGTACCAGGTGGCCTTACACGGTACCAGGTGGCCTTACACGGTGCCAGGTGACCTTACACTGTACCAGGTGGCCTTACACGGTACCAGGTGGCCTTACACGGTACCAGGTGACCTTACACTGTACCGGGTGGCCTTACACGGTATCAGGTGACCTTACACGGTACCAGGTGACCTTACACGGTACCAGGTGACCTTAAATAGTACCAAGCATGTGCAAGTGATTCATCAAGGAATTCAAAGTTACCTCAGGCGACATCACGTACCTCAGGTGACCTCAGGTGACCTCACGTACCTCAGGTGACCATCATGTTTGAGTCATCATGATGACACACTCATCATCTCGTCTTCCCACAGGTGAGAACACTTTAAATAGTTTAGCATTGATCATTGTAATTAAGAATGTCATTATTATCATATATCATTATTAACCATCGTTATCATTATATGTAATGATCATCATATATTGTCATTAATCATACTGTCTCACAAACTAAGATAACAGGTTAATCATACTGTCTCACAAACTAAGATAACAGGTTAATCATACTGTCTCACAAACTAAGATAACAGGTTAATCATACTGTCTCACAAACTAAGATAACAGGTTAATCATACTGTCTCACAAACTAAGATAACAGGTTAATCATACTGTCTCACAAACATGAAAGATAACAGGTTAATCATACTGTCTCACAAACTAAGATAACAGGTTAATCATACTGTCTCAAACTAAGATAACAGGTTAATCATACTGTCTCACAAACTAAGATAACAGGTTAATCATACTGTCTCACAAACTAAGATAACAGGTTAATCATACTGTCTCAAACTAAGATAACAAGGTTAATCATACTGTCTCACAAACTAAGATAACAGGTTAATCATACTGTCTCACAAACTAAGATAACAGGTTAATCATACTGTCTCACAAACTAAGATAACAGGTTAATCATACTGTCTCACAAACTAAGATAACAGGTTAATCATACTGTCTCACAAACTAAGATAACAGGTTAATCATACTGTCTCACAAACTAAGATAACAGGTTAATCATACTGTCTCACAAACTAAGATAACAGGTTAATCATACTGTCTCACAAACTAAGATAACAGGTTAATCATACTGTCTCAAACTAAGATAACAAGTTAATCATACTGTCTCACAAACATGTAAGATAACAGGTTAATCATACTGTCTCACAAACTAAGATAACAGGTTAATCATACTGTCTCAAACTAAGATAACAAGGTTAATCATACTGTCTCACAAACATGTAAGATAACAGGTTAATCATACTGTCTCACAAACTAAGATAACAGGTTAATCATACTGTCTCACAAACTAAGATAACAAGGTTAATCATACTGTCTCACAAACTAAGATAACAAGTTAATCATACTGTCTCACAAACTAAGATAACAAGGTTAATCATACTGTCTCACAAACATGTAAGATAACAGGTTAATCATACTGTCTCACAAACTAAGATAACAGGTTAATCATACTGTCTCACAAACTAAGATAACAAGGTTAATCATACTGTCTCACAAACTAAGATAACAGGTTAATCATACTGTCTCACAAACTAAGATAACAAGGTTAATCATACTGTCTCACAAACATGTAAGATAACAGGTTAATCATACTGTCTCACAAACTAAGATAACAGGTTAATCATACTGTCTCACAAACTAAGATAACAAGGTTAATCATACTGTCTCACAAACATGTAAGATAACAGGTTAATCATACTGTCTCACAAACTAAGATAAGAACATAAGAATGGAGGAACACTGCAGAAGGCCTACTGGCCCATACAAGGCAGGTCCTTATCAAAACCACCACTACCTAAGAATTTACTCCCGTACTCAAGACACCAATCAAACCCAGCCCCTCCCACTCATATATTTGTCCAATCTCTTTTTAAAGCCACCCAAGGTCCTAGCCTCTATCACCCTACTCGGAAGATTGTTCCACGCATCTACAACTCTGTTCGAGAACCAGTACTTGCCTATGTCCTTTCTAAATCTAAATTTATCCAATTTAAATCCGTTATTTCTGGTTCTTACTTGGTTCGATATCCTCAGTATTTTATTAATATCCCCTTTGTTTATGCCCATCATCCACTTGTACACCTCGATGATATCTCCCCTCATTCTACGTCTCTCCAGAGAGTGGAGATTCATACGGGAGTTTTCTTATACTGTAAATCATTTTAGTCATTCTTCTTTGTATGTTCTCCAATGAATCTATATCCATCCTGTAGTAAGGAGACCAAAACTGAGCTGCATAATCCAAATGAGGTCTCACTAGTGATGTATAGAGCTGTAAAATAACTTTTGGACTTCTGTTGCTTATACTTCTTGAAATAAATCCCAGTAATCTGTTAGCCTTATTGCGCACACTTAGGCACTGTTGTCTTGGCTTTAGATTCCTGCTTACCATGACTCCCAAGTCTTTTTCACATTCTGTATGATCAAGCTCTACTTCACCTAGTTTATAAATTCGAGGGATATTTTCATTACCAAGGACTAGCACCTTACACTTGTCCACATTGAACTTCATCTGCCACTTTTCAGACCAAGACATTAATTTGTCCTAATCCTCCTGGAGTTCACTGATATCCTCCTCAGAATGACTCATACGGCCTATTTTTGTATCATCAGCAAATTTACTCATGTCACTTGCAATTCCTTCATCAAGGTCATTTATGTAAATTATGAACAACAATGGGCGTAAAACTGATCCTTGTGGAACGCCACTAGTGACTAATCCCCATTCAGATTTGACCCCATTAATGGAAACTCTCTGCTTTCTATTGGTAAGCCATGCCTCTATCCATGCTAGAACTTTACCTCCTATACCATGAGCTGCCACCTTTCTTAAGAGTCTCTTGTGAGGTACTCTATCGAAGGCCTTACTGAAATCCAAGTAAACTATATCATATTCTTTATGATAACGTCAGTAAATTTGTCAGGCAGGAACGACCTCTCGTGAACCCATGCTGAGATTCATTAATCAAATTATGTTCTTCAAGGTGACTTCTAATAATATCAGCTATAATTGATTCTAATAATTTGCCTACTATAGACGTGAGGCTTATTGGACGGTAATTTGATGGAATTGACTTATCCCCTGATTTGAATATAGGAACTACATTAGCTATCTTCCACATCTCTGGCACAACACCAGTTAGGATGGACGTATTAAACACATTCGTTAATGGCTGACTAAGTTCCATCTTGCATTCTTTAAGTGCCCTGGAAAACAACTCGTCGGGTCCCGGGGACTTATTTTGCTTCAGTTTATCTATCTGTTTGATAACCATGTCCCTCGTGACAGTAATATTAGTTAACTTGAATTCTTCAGGAACTGAATAATTGTTAATTTCTGGAATCTCATTTACGTCTTCTTGTGTAAAGACTGACAAAAAATAGTCATTAAATAGAGAACACATTTCCAGTTCGTTATCCGTCAGCTGTCCATTCCCAATTTTCAGAGGTCCTACCTTTTCCCCTCACCTTCGTCCTATACACTTGAAAGAACCCTTTTGGATTAGTCTTTGATTCATTAGCAACCTTAATCTCATAGTCACGTTTAGCCTTTCTAATCCCCTTTTTTACTTCTCTTTTCAACTGAACATATTGGTTAATAAGGTTAACATCTCCTCTTTTGATGCGCCTATAAATTCCTCTTTTCTCCCCTAATAGATGTTTTAGCCTCCTGTTAATCCATTTGGGATCGTTATTATTTGACCTAAATTCTCTCGGGAATAAATATACTCTGTGCACGTTGTACATTATTAAGAAAAAAATCATAAACGCAGATCCCATCGTAATCGTTAGCTAGATTACCCCAGTCGAGATTAGACAGGTGTTCTCTAAGTCCAATATAGTCGGCAGAACGAAAATCAGGAACTTTTACCGTATTATCCCTATTCTCGTACTCCCAGGTAATATTAAAAGTAATGGATTTGTGATCACTTGCGGGAAGCTCTTCAGTGATCTCCAGATTATTTACAAGGGTTTCTTTATTTGACAAGACTAGGTCGAGCAAATTATTACCTCTGGTAGGCTCCGTCACACACTGCTTCAGAAAACAGTCCTGAACTACTTCCATAAAGTCACTGGACTCCAGATTACCGGTCAAAGAAGTCCAGTCAATTTGACTAAAGTTAAAATCCCCTACTATCACTACGTTATTGTGCCTAGAAGCCCTAACAATTTCGTCCCAAAGAAGTCTCCCTCTATCGTGATCCAAGCCTGGAGGTCGGTATATTACACCTACAACCAGTTTTTCTTGACCTTCTAGAAACTCTACCCAAACAGATTCTGTTAATGATCCATCTATTTTTATGTCTGTTTTTATGCAGCAATTTATATTTTCTCGTACATATAATGCAACTCCACCCCCTTTCCCATTATATCTATCTACATGGAACCACTTAAACCCCTGACACTCAGCAATCATATCCCGACTCTTTATATTATACCATGTTTCAGTTATTGCAATGACATCAAAGTTCCCAGCACATGCTACCAAACGTAATTCGTTAATTTTATTTCTGGCGCTTCGACAGTTAGTGTAAAATACATTGAGATGTATCTTCTTGTGAACCTTTTTCATATTCAGCTTTTGTTTTACACAATTTCTGTTACTATTATTACCCTGTGTTACTCGATTACTGTTATTGTTAAGATTTATGATATCAAAGCCTGAATCAATATTTTGACCCTCATTATTCACCATTCCTAAACCCATACCTCTAACTAATCCTAGTTTAAAGCCCTAACAACATCCTCAACTGAGCTAGAGAGAAATTCTACACCTGCCCTGGATAAGTGAACCCCATCCCTGGCATACATGTCATTTCGGCCATAGAAGTGGTCCCAGTTGTCAATGAATGGGACTGCATTATCCTTACAGTGTTTGTCCAGCCAGCAATTTATACCAATCGCTCTGGACAGCCATTCATTTCCAACACTCCTTCTTGGCAAAATGCCACATATAACAGGGCTCCCTCCCTTCTTCCTAATGATGTCTATTGCTGTCCTGTACCTTCTAACTAAATCCTCACTTCTACGCTTGCCTACATCATTGCCTCCAGCACTGAGGCAGATAATAGGATTGATCCCATTACCGTTCATGATGTTGTCAAGCCGGCTAACAATATCCTCCATCCCAGCCCCAGGAAAGCAAACCCTCTGTCTCCTACTCCTATCCTTCAAGCATAATGCCCTATCCATATACCTAACCTGGCTATCCCAACAACAACAATGTTTTACCTTCCTTTGTGTTGTTCGTCGTGACGTCCCAGTAGTCGACTCACATTCATCGGGTAGCACGGAGAAGGTGTTCGATGTTTCCACAGCAGTCTCTTTCTTCATGCTCCACCTCTCCATTCGTTTCTTGATCTTCAACTTCGTTCCATGGTCACTGCCCAGGTTCCCTTCTTAGTCCTCAGGTCAAGAAGGGAACCTGGGCAGGCGGACTTCATGGAACGAGTTGAAGATCAAGAAAACGAATGGAGAGGTGGAGGCGATGAAGAAGAAAGAGACTGTGTGAAACATCGAACACCTTCTCCGTGCTGCCCGATGAATGTGAGTCGACTACTGGAACGATCACGGCGAACGCACCAGGAAGGTAAAAGCATTGTTGTTGGGATAGCAGTAGGTATATGGATAGGGCATTCTGCTTGAAGGATAGGAGTAGGAGACAAGGTAATCATACTGTCACAAACTAAGATAACAAGGTTAATCATACTGTCTCACAAACTAAGTTAATCATACTGTCTCACAAACTAAGTTAATCATACTGTCTCACAAACTAAGTTAAGTTAATCATACTGTCTCACAAACTAAGTTAATCATACTGTCTCACAAACTAAGATAAGTTAATCATACTGTCTCACAAACTAAGATAACAAGGTTAATCATACTGTCTCACAAACTATGATAACAGGTTAATCATACTGTCTCACAAACTATGATAACAGGTTAATCATACTGTCTCACAAACACATAAGATAACAGGGTAATCTTACTGTCTCACAAACACATAAGATAACAGGGTAATCTTACTGTCTCACAAACACATAAGATAACAGGGTAATCTTACTGTCTCACAAACACGTATGATAACGGGTGTGGTGATAAGACAGTACACTGAATCTCTGTGCACCTGTACATCCACCTGCTATACTTATACACTACACTTGTACACTGTAACTTGTGTACTATAGCTGCTGTACACTGTAGCTGCTGTACACTGTAGCTGCTGTACACTAGCTGTTTTACACTGTAGCTGCTGTACACTGTAGCTGCTGTACACTAGCTGTTTTACACTGTAGCTGCTGTACACTGTAGCTGCTGTACACTGTAGCTGCTGTACACTGTAGCTGCTGTACACTAGCTGTTGTATACTGCAGCTGCTTTACACTGTAGCTGCTGTACACTGTAGCTGCTGTACACTGTAGCTTTTGTACACTAGCTGCTTTACACTGTAGCTGCTGTACACTGTAGCTGTTGTACACTGTAGCTGCTGTACACTAGCTGCTTTACACTGTAGCTGCTGTACACTGTAGCTGCTGTACACTAGCTGCTGTACACTGTAGCTGCTGTACACTGTAGCTGCTGTACACTAGCTGCTTTACACTGTAGCTGCTGTACACTGTAGGTGTTGTACACTAGCTGCTGTACACTGTAGCTGCTGTACACTATAGCTGTTGTACACTGCAGCTGCTGTACACTAACTGCTGTACACTGTAGCTGCTGTACACTGTAGGTGTTGTACACTATAGTTGTACATTGCAGCTGTTGTACACTATAGTTGTACACTGTAGCTGCTGTACACTGTAGCTGCTGTACACTGTAGCTGTTGTACACTATAGTTGTACACTGTAGCTGTTGTACACTATAGTTGTACACTGTAGCTGTTGTACACTATAGTTGTACACTGTAGCTGCTGTACACTGTAGCTGTTTTACACTAGTTGTACACTGTAGCTGCTGTACACTGTAGCTGCTGTACACTGTAGCTGCTATACACTGTAGCTGTTGTACACTGTAGCTGTTGTACACTGTAGCTGTTGTACACTGTAGCTGCTATACGCAGTAGCTGCTGTACACTGTAGCTGTTATACACTGTAGCTGTTGCACTGTAGCTGATGTACACTGTAGCTGCTGTACACTGTAACTGTTGTACACTGTAGCTGCTATACGCAGTAGCTGCTGTACACTTGTACAGTGTACTCGCTGTACATTACCTTACATGATCAACAAGGGAAGTGCGACTGCCTTGTTGATGCCAGTGAGTGGGCTCTTGATCCATGGAATTGGAGCTAACATCCCTTCCCTCGAATCAAAGGTCGTTCCCCCAGACGATGCATGACCCCTACGGATTTAGTGCTTTCCCACGAATATAATGCATTTCAAAATCTTACGTCATAATATATATATATATATATATATATATATATATATATATATATATATATATATATATATATATATATATATATATAAAATATATATACATGTATATACATATGTCGTGCCGAATAGGTATAACTGGTCAATTATCAAGAACTCATTTAAAATTAAGTCCTTTCTAAAATTTTCTCTTATACGTTTAAAGATATATTTTTTCATTTATGTTAATGTAAAAATTAATAATTTCCAAAGAACCTTAGAAAACTTACCTAACCTTATTATTCACAACAAGCAGTTTAATTTAACCTAATCAACTGATATATTTTAATAAGTTAAATAATTTAATAATAAACAAACACAATGAAATTTTTTTCGTTAGTTCAAAATAATTTTTGAAATTATTGATATACAAATTTTCGCTTGTCTTATTGGCAAGAAGAGTTGCATTTAAGCCAAAATCACAATGATGACAGTGTTGCAGGATGGACAGGTGTTGCAGTATGACAGGTGTTGTGTAGACAAGGTACAGTGTTGCAGTGACGGACAGGTGTTGCAGTGACGGACAGGTTTGCAGTAGACAGATACGACAGTGTTTCATTCGTAGTGTACGGACAGAGTGATTGCAGAGACATTTGCATGATACAGATTTGACTGTTGCATAGGACAGGTGTATTGACAGGACGACAGTTTCATAGGACAGTTTGATACGGACAGGTGTTGCAGTGATGACAGTGTTGCAGTGACAAGTGTGCTTGACGGAAGGTGTGATGATGACAGGTGTTGCATGACGGACAGGTGTTGCAGTGACGGACAGGTGTTGCAGTGACGGACAGGTGTTGCGGTGACGGACAGGTGTTGCAGTGAGGACGGTGTTGCAGTGACGGACAGGTGTTGCAGTGACGGACAGGTGTTGCAGTGACGGACAGGTGTTGCGGTGACGGACAGGTGTTGCAGTGATGGACAGGTGTTGCAGTGATGGACAGGTGTGGCGGTGACGGACAGGTGTTGCAGTGACGGACAGGTGTTGCAGTGACGGACAGGTGTTGCAGTGATGGACAGGTGTTGCAGTGACGGACAGGTGTTGCAGTGACGGACAGGTGTTGCGGTGACGGACAGGTGTTGCGGTGACGGACAGGTGTTGCAGTGATGGACAGGTGTTTTAGTGATGGACAGGTGTTGCAGTAATGGACAGGTGTTGTGGTGATGGACAAGTGTTGTGGTAATGGACAGGTGTTGCAGTGATGGACAGATGTTGCAGTGAGGACAGGTGTTGCAGTATGGACAGGTGTTGTGTGATGGACAGGTGTTGCAGTAATGGACAGGTGTTGCGTGATGACAGGTGTGTGGTGATCTACAGGTGTTGCGGTAATGGACAGGTGTTGCTGTGATGGACAGGTGTTGCAGTGGGCAGTTGTTGCAGTGGTAGACATGTTGTGGTGATCTACAGGTGTTGCGGTAATGGACAGGTGTTGCTGTGTGACAGGTGTTGAGTGGGCAGTGTTGCAGTGGTAGACATGTGGTGATCTACAGGTGTTGCGGTAATGGACAGGTGTTGCTGTGATGGACAGGTGCTGTGGTGATCTACAGGTGTTGCGGTAATGGACAGGTGTTGCTGTGATGGACAGGTGCTGTGGTGATCTACAGGTGCTTGGTAATACACTTACAGTATTACTCGTAGCGTATGATCAGGACATACGGACACATGTACACTGGTAGATCTATCAGGTTTATCGTCCGGTGATTCACTCCCGGCACTGAACAAGTGTTACATGACCCGGATCTTGCAGTGTTCACTTGACCCAGTGTTCACATGACCCAGTGTTCACATGACCCAGTGTTCACATGACCCAGTGTTCACATGACCCAGTGTTCACATGACCCAGTGTTCACATGACCCAGTGTTCACATGACCCAGTGTTCACTTGACCCAGTGTTCACATGACCCAGTGTTCACATGACCCAGTGTTCACATGACCCAGTGTTCACATGACCCAGTGTTCACTGACCCAGTGTTCACATGACCCAGTGTTCACATGACCCAGTGTTCACATGACCCAGTGTTCACATGACCCAGTGTTCACATGACCCAGTGTTCACATGACCCAGTGTTCACATGACCCAGTGTTCACATGACCCAGTGTTCACATGACCCAGTGTTCACATGACCCAGTGTTCACTGACCCAGTGTTCACTTGACCCAGTGTTCACATGACCCAGTGTTCACATGACCCAGTGTTCACTTGACCCAGTGTTCACATGACCCAGTGTTCACATGACCCAGTGTTCACATGACCCAGTGTTCACATGACCCAGTGTTCACATGACCCAGTGTTCACTGACCCAGTGTTCACATGACCCAGTGTTCACATGACCCAGTGTTCACATTGACCCAGTGTTCACATGACCCAGTGTTCACATGACCCAGTGTTCACTTGACCCAGTGTTCACATGACCCAGTGTTCACATAACCCAGTGTTCACATGACCCAGTGTTCACATGACCCAGTGTTCACATGACCCAGTGTTCACATGACCCAGTGTTCACATGACCCAGTGTTCACATGACCCAGTGTTCATGACCCAGTGTTCACATGACCCAGTGTTCACATGACCCAGTGTTCACTGACCCAGTGTTCACATGACCCAGTGTTCACATGACCCAGTGTTCACTGACCCAGTGTTCACATGACCCAGTGTTCACATGACCCAGTGTTCACATGACCCAGTGTTCACATGACCCAGTGTTCACATGACCCAGTGTTCACATGACCCAGTGTTCACATGACCCAGTGTTCACATGACCCAGTGTTCACATGACCCAGTGTTCACTTGACCCAGTGTTCAGATTTCGGTGAGTCGACTTGGGACTCATCCCTCTAGAATTTTCCAGGTACTATAAGTTATGTGGTATCTTTACCGTTTAAGTTACAGTAAGACTACAGACTTTATAAAAGCACTGAAGGCTCTGTATTCTACAGAGCCGCCTTGAACGGGGCTGTTAGTGTACAGGGTGACCCCGCTTTACAGCGTTTGGCTTTACAGTTTCGCTAATACAGCAGTGTTCAATTATACCCATTCTCCATATATTCAGAGTTCCTACGATAAATATTTTCATCACTCACTATAAGCTAAGAACGAAAATATTTTAAGGTAAGTAATGTGTGAATTGTATATCCATTTTTTAGGCCTAGTTATATTACTCAATATATGATAGGCTTTTATATGCATTTGAAAGTGAAAAAAGGCTGTGTTTCACTTTACAGCGATTGTCACTTTACAGCAGTAGCCTGGAACCTAACCTGCTGTATAAGCGGTACCCTATAGAAGCCCGGAACCTAACCTGCTGTATAAGTGGGGCCCTACAGTAGCCTGGAACCTAACCTGCTGTATAAGTATGGCTCTACAGTAGCCCAGAACCTAACCTGCTATATAAGCGGGGCCCTACAGTAGCCCGGAACCTAACTTGCTGTATAAGTATGGCTCTACAGTAGTCCAAATCCTAACCTGCTGTATAAGCGAGGCCCTCCTGTACTGTAATAGTCTAGGCTAGAGAGATGAAACTAAGAGTATCACCAGTAACTTGACATATCTTGTTTTCAAGGTTCTAGTTATCCAGTCCATCATTTACATTTTCTGTGGCCTTTGGAAGACTTTGTTTATATCAGCTTGGAGGTCTGCCATGTTGTCAATGGATGCCACTGAGGACACAGCAAATTCTAGCATTATTTTCTAAGAGTGCTAAGTTTGATCTCTATGTCGGAGAATGAGAAACAAATGTGGAGCAAGTACTGTGCCTTGAGGAACAAAGCTTTTCACTCTTTAGCTCCAGTTTGGTTAGAAAATTAAAAATATATCTGCCCATTTTTCCACTTACTCTTCTGCGCTTATTTTGTACGCTAGTACACCATAGTCACAATCTTTGAAAGCTTTTGCAAAGTCTCTGTCCACTATATCTTCTTTTTGCTGGTCTTCCAGTGGAGCCAAGACCATGTCATAGTGGTCCAGTAGTTGTGAGAGGCAGGAGCGACCAAGACCATGTCATAGTGGTCCAGTAGTTGTGAGAGGCAGGAGCGACCAAGACCATGTCATAGTGGTCCAGTAGTTGTGAGAGGCAGGAGCGACCAAGACCATGTCATAGTGGTCCAGTAGTTCTGAGAGGCAGGAGCGACCAAGACCATGTCATAGTGGTCCAGTAGTTCTGAGAGACAGGAGTGACCAAGACCATGTCATAGTGGTCCAGTAGTTCTGAGAGGCAGGAGTGACCATCCAAGACCATGTCATAGTGGTCCAGTAGTTCTGAGAGGCAGGAGTGACCAAGACCATGTCATAGTGGTCCAGTAGTTCTGAGAGGCAGGAGTGACCAAGACCATGTCATAGTGGTCCAGTAGTTGTGAGAGGCAGGAGCGACCAAGACCATGTCATAGTGGTCCAGTAGTTGTGAGAGGCAGGAGTGACCATCCAAGACCATGTCATAGTGGTCCAGTAGTTGTGAGAGGCAGGAGTGACCATCCAAGACCATGTCATAGTGGTCCAGTAGTTGTGAGAGGCAGGAGCGACCAAGACCATGTCATAGTGGTCCAGTAGTTGTGAGAGGCAGGAGCGACCATCCAAGACCATGTCATAGTGACCCAGTAGTTGTGAGAGGCAGGAGTGACCATCCAAGACCATGTCATAGTGGTCCAGTAGTTGTGAGAGGCAGGAGCGACCATCCAAGACCATGTCATAGTGGTCCAGTAGCTGTGAGAGGCAGGAGTGACCATCCAAGACCATGTCATAGTGGTCCAGTAGTTGTGAGAGGCAGGAGCGACCAAGACCATGTCATAGTGGTCCAGTAGTTGTGAGAGGCAGGAGCGACCAAGACCATGTCATAGTGGTCCAGTAGTTGTGAGAGGCAGGAGCGACCATCCAAGACTGTCATGTCATGTAGTGACATCCAGTAGTTGTGAGAGGCAGGAGGACCATCCAAGACCATGTCATAGTGGTCCAGTAGCTTTTGAGAGGCAGGAGTGACCATCCAAGACCATGTCATAGTGGTCCAGTAGTTGTGAGAGGCAGGAGTGACCATCCAAGACCATGTCATAGTGGTCCAGTAGTTGTAGAGGCAGGAGTGACCATCCAAGACCATGTCATAGTGGTCCAGTAGTTGTAGAGGCAGGAGTGACCATCCAAGACCATGTCATAGTGGTCCAGTAGTTGTGAGAGGCAGGAGGACCATCAAGACCATGTCATAGTGATCCAGTAGTTGTGAGAGGCAGGAGGACCATCCAAGACCATGTCATAGTGATCCAGTAGTTGTGAGAGGCAGGAGTGACCATCCAAGACCATGTCATAGTGATCCAGTAGTTGTGAGAGGCAGGAGCGACCATCCAAGACCATGTCATAGTGGTCCAGTAGTTGTGAGAGGCAGGAGTGACCATCCAAGACCATGTCATAGTGGTCCAGTAGTTGTGAGAGGCAGGAGTGACCATCCAAGACCATGTCATAGTGATCCAGTAGTTGTGAGAGGCAGGAGTGACCATCCAAGACCATGTCATAGTGATCCAGTAGTTGTGAGAGGCAGGAGTGACCATCCAAGACCATGTCATAGTGGTCCAGTAGTTGTGAGAGGCAGGAGTGACCATCCAAGACCATGTCATAGTGGTCCAGTAGTTGTGAAGGCAGGAGCGACCATCCAAGACCATGTCATGGAGTTGATCAGTAGTTGTGAGTCGCTGTGAGTGATATCAAGACATTTTCATGGTGGGTCATGGTAGTTGAGTAGGCATAGGTACATATGTCTGTTAGTAGTGGTAGTAGTGGGTGTAGAGGAGTGTTGTAGGTGGGTAGGTGGTAGTAAGATATGTTGAGGTGGGAGGTGGGTAGCTAAGATATGGTTCAGTAGTTGTGGAGTGGGAGGTGGGCAGTAAGATATGTTGTAAGGTGTGTAGTGTGAGATATGTTGTAGGTGGGTAGGATGAGTAAGATATGTTGTAGGTGGAGGTGGGATAAGATATGTTGTAGGTGGGAGGTGGGCAGTAAGGTATGTTGTAGGTGGGAGGTGGGTAGTAAGATATTTGTGGTGCAGGTGGTAGTAAGATATGTTGTAGGTGGGTAGGTGGGCAGTAAGATATGTTGTAGGTGGGCAGGTGGAGAGTAGGTGTGTGAGGTGGGAGGTGGGTAGTAAGATATGTTGTAGGTGGGAGGTGGGAGTAAGGTATGTTGTAGGTGGGAGGTGGGAGTAAGTATGTTGTAGGTGGGTAGGTGGGTAGTAAGATATGTTGTAGGTGGGAGGTGGGTAGTAAGATATGTTGTAGGTGGGTAGGTGGGTAGTAAGATATGTTGTAGGTGGGTAGGTGGGTAGTAAGATATGTTGTAGGTGGGTAGGTGGGTAGTAAGATATGTTGTAGGTGGGTAGGTGGGTAGTAAGGTATGTTGTAGGTGGGTAGTAAGGTATTACAAGTCTAGCCAACCAATATACATAGCATCAGAACCTTACTAAAAAAGACCCCCTAGTGTGGCCTGGCTTGTCTTACCTGTGGTTACCTGTTCATGGGTCTGAGGACCACCGCCCCTCAGGCCTGGTCTCGGACCAGGTCTCCCCAATTAGAAAAATACAGGAAAATAAAAAAAATGATGTGTGTTTGTCATGCTAAGATAGGGAAGGCCACCAGTCCTGCCAGAGTGTATAACATTTACAAGGCTTCCGTGTCTCATTGATATACGTGTGTGGGTGTTGCCAGACACTCATCTTTAAGATTACCTAATGACAGGTGTTTTTTCAGAGATGACAGGTGTTTTTCACTGGTGACGGTTTTTTTTTCACTGGTGACATGTTTTTAACTGGTGACAGGTGTTTTTTTTAACTTGTGACAGGTGTTTTTCATTGGTGACAGGTGTTTTACACTGGTGACAGGTGTTTTTCACTGGTGACAATTGTTTTTTCAGAGATAACAGGAGTTTTTCACTGGTGACAGGTGTTTTTTCATTGGTGACGGATGTTTTTCACTGGTGACAGATGTTTTTCATTGGTGACACGTGTTTTACACTAGTAACAGGTGTTTTTCACTGGTGACAATTGTTTTTTCAGAGATAACAGGAGTTTTTCACTGGTGACAGGTGTTTTTCACTGGTGACAGGTGTTTTTCACTGGTGACAGGTGTTTTTCACTGGTGACAGGTGTTTTTCACTGGTGACAGGTGTTTTTCACTGGTGACAGGTGTTTTTCACTGGTGACAAGTGGTGCCGCTAGTGGTAGCAATGGTGGTGGTAGTAGTGGTGGTGGTAGTAGTGGTAGTGGTGGTTGACTCACCTAAGCGGAGGTATTAAGAGTCAGTGTGGCCCCGGCTACAGTGCTGCTAGTAGTGGTAGTAGTAGTGGTGGTAGTAGTGGTGGTAGTAGTGGTAGTGGTGGTTGACTCACCTAAGCGGAGGTATTAAGAGTCAGTGTGGCCCCGGCTACAGTGCTGCTAGTAGTGGTAGTAGTAGTGGTGGTAGTAGTGGTGGTAGTAGTGGTAGTGGTGGTTGACTCACCTAAGCGGAGGTATTAAGAGTCAGTGTGGCCCCGGCTACAGTGCTGCTAGTAGTGGTAGTAGTAGTGGTGGTAGTAGTGGTAGTGGTGGTTGACTCACCTAAGCGGAGGTATTAAGAGTCAGTGTGGCCCCGGCTACAGTGCTGCTAGTAGTGGTAGTAGTAGTGGTGGGTAGTGGTGGTAGTAGTGGTAGTGGTGGTTGACTCACCTAAGCGGAGGTATTAAGAGTCAGTGTGGCCCCGGCTACAGTGAAGGCTGGATGTGTGCTGTCCCTCCCGTACATCAAATATAAGATACCTCGCTTAATGTACGTGTTAAGTGTATACACTCGCTACTGCAACCCCTCCAAGTGTTTGCCCATCAGATAAGTGCAGACAGAAACGTCTCTCACACTCAGGACGCGTTAAAAATATATCTGAAAAGTATTTTGCCCCTGTGCTACATAATTTAGAAGTGATGTAGTGGGGAGAAGAATGTGTAGTGGTTGGGGGGCCCCCTGTGTTGTGGTGGGGGCCCCTGACTGGTAGGGTCATTCATTAGTGGGGTGGCCCCAAAACTGTTGGTGTCGGGTTCCTCATCCTGTCCCCCCTATCTGTCTAGGGGTGGTGGGGCCCCTGGATGGTAGGGGTGCTGGTGGAGGGCCCCCGACTGGTGGTGGCATCTTTTCAGTCCCCTTCGTGATTGTGGTAGTTGGTCTGTACTAGTGGTGTGGCCCCTAATGTGTGGTGGTAGAGGCCCCTAACGTGTGGTAGGAACCCCTAACGTGTGGTGGTAGGGGCCCGTAATGTTTGGTGGTGGTGGTTTCATGGGATTGGGCCCCTACCTGGTAGTGGTGGGGCCCCTGACTGGTAATTTGTAGTTACTGATTGTGGTGGTGATAGTCACCGATTGTCGTGGTGATAGTCACTTATTGTGGTGGTGATAGTCACTGATTGTGGTGGTGATAGTCACTGATTGTGGTGGTGATAGTCACTGATTGTGGTGGTGATAGTCACTGATTGTGGTGGTGATAGTCACTGATTGTGGTGGTGATAGTCACTGATTGTGGTGGTGATAGTCACTGATTGTGGTGGTGATAGTCACTGATTGTGGTGGTGATAGTCACTGATTGTGGTGGTGATAGTCACTGATTGTGGTGGTGATAGTCACTGATTGTGGTGGTGGTGATAGTCACTGATTGTGGTGGTGATAGTCACTGTCTGTGTTGGTGATAGTCACTGATTGTGGTGGTGATAGTCACTGATTGTGGTGGTGATAGTCACTGATTGTGGTGGTGATAGTCACTGATTGTGGTGGTGATAGTCACTGATTGTGGTGGTGATAGTCACTGATTGTGGTGGTGATAGTCACTGATTGTGGTGGTGGTGATAGTCACTGATTGTGGTGGTGATAGTCACTGTCTGTGGTGGTGATAGTCACTGATTGTGGTGGTGATAGTCACTGATTGTGGTGGTGATAGTCACTGATTGTGGTGGTGATAGTCACTGTCTGTGGTGGTGATAGTCACTGATTGTGGTGGTGATAGTCACTGTCTGTGTTGGTGATAGTCACTGATTGTGGTGGTGATAGTCACTGTCTGTGGTAGTAATCACATTGGTGATGGTACATGAAGGATACCAGAAGGGCGTTTCCGGGGGTCAACGCCCCCCACAGCCCGGTCCCAGACCAAAACTCGTGGTGGATCAGGGCTTGATCAACCAGGCTGTTACTACTGGCCGCACGCAGTTCAACATACGAACCACAGCCCGGCTGATCAGGCACTGATTTTATTATCTTATCTTATTAGGTAAGATAAGATTTTGTTGGGATTTTTAACCCCCGAGGGTTAGCCACCCAGGATAACCCAAGAAAGTCAGTGCGTCATCAAGGACTGTCTGTCTTATTTCCATTGTGGGCCTTCAGTCTTGTCCCCCCAGGATGCCACCCACACCAGTCCACTAACACCCAGGTACCTACTTGCTGGGTGAACGGGACAACAGGTGTAAGGACACACGCCCAATATTTCCACCCGTGCCGGGAATTGAACCACGGACACTCAGCGTGTAAAGCGAGTGTTGCATACCAGGCCACGAGCCTGGTTTGTCAGGAAACAGGACAAGTGTTTCCTGACGCGGGAATTAGTCATGATGACCCGCACCGTCTGCCGAGTGTTGACACACCAGTCACACATGTGACACACCAGTCACACCTGTGACACAGCAGTCACATCTGTGACACAGCAGTCACACCTGTGACACACCAGTCACACATGTGACACACCAGTCACACATGTGACACACCAGTCACATGTGACACACCAGTCACACCTGTGACACACCAGTCACACATGTGACACACCAGTCACACATGTAAAAATCCTTTAGGGATGTTACAGGTGTGACTAATTGGAGTGATTACAGTTGATGGGACTTTAAGGGGCACCTAAGTTCCCCCGTCTTGTAATAACATGTTTACAAGCACACAGCTCACACCTCTACAACAACAAATGTCAACAAAGATTTGTTAAGTTATACCATGAATTAAGGACAGATCCTGGAGTTCACCTTAATACTAATAATAATAATACTTTATTGAGACATGGTACAGTGATACATGGTTGGGTAGAGAAGATACATAGGTATTAATGAGATGTACATGCCAAAAGCCCCTAATATGCTGTGCATTGCGATAGTAATTATGGACAAGGTAGATTATAGTGGAAAAATAAACGTGTTATTAGAAGACGGGGGAACTTACGTGCCCCTTAAGATGCCTAGTAGTTTAAATGTTTGTACATGAAGAGTGAAAGTTCAGTGTACGTTTACAAGCTTAGCAGTGTCGTCTGCCTTGAAGGCGGCCCTCACTACACACCAGTGTTCAGCATGGAGACAACAACTGACTTACACTATCATCAATAGTTCATCATCTTCAAAGTTCAGGTTCTCCAGTCCATCGTATTCTTGCAGTAATAATAACAATATTGTTTTGATCCTTACATGTGAGATTTCCCAACATCATTATGTTCCCCCATCAGTATAATGGGTACCTGGGTGTTAGTGGACTGGTGTGGGTCGCATCCTGGGACAAAACTGACCTAATTTGCGGGAAATGCTCAGCATAACAAGCGGCTTTCTATATAGCAGTATTTCATTGATGTCAGCTATGGTCTGTATACCTTGTACATGTACTGGTAGAAATAAAGATATTATTATTATTAAGTGTTGCACTGAATGTTTAAGTTTGTTGTGTACTCCATTACAGTCTTTATTTCCTCCATTCTTCCGTAGCGGAACAATTGAAACTCATCTTGGTTAAACATGATATTGTTGTGAGGTCCACTGCAACACTTTGTTTATATTCGCGCCGTCATCCGCTGTCTTCTACGGACACTACTTTCATAGATTCTGTTGTCATCAGTAAAGGACGTGTTCGTGCCGTGACGTGTCCTTGTCAGTGCTGGATATAAGAATGGGAAACAGAAGTGGGGCGAGTACTGTGCCTTGAGGAACACACCATTTTCACTGTGGCAGCCTCTGACTACCCTCTGTTTCTCACGAAATCGTAATGCCACGATTGCAAACAAACCATACCACGATTTCGTGAGTCATGTTGACGGATTTGAGGGGGACTTGAGCTAGAGTTCGTCACGGCCATGCTAGCGGGAGATTCGTCTGTAAAAACTTGCATTTGTGGACACAGTGGTGCCTATGCTAACCTTCCTATGGTGTAGAAATATACCTAGTTGGATGAATCTTATTGAAGCTAGCTGGCCCAGTGGCTTACGCGACGGTCTGGAGTTTTGAGACTCTGTGACCGCGGGTTCGAACCCCACCCGTGGTATGGTTTGTTTACCCGCTGTTTACTACTACTCTACCTACCTGGAGTGTACCTGGAGGGTATTCCGGGGATCAACGCCCCGCGGCCCGGTCCATGACCAGGCCTCCTGGTGGATCAAGGCCTGATCCACCAGGCTGTTACTGCTGGCTGCACGTAGTCCAACGTACGAACCACAGCCCGGCTGATCCGGCACTGACTTTAAGTATCTGTCCAGCTCTTTTAAGATAATTCTCTGAGTTCTATTTGTTAAATATTTATCTTTCCACTCTTCCAGTTATGCCTTTCGCACGCATTTTGTGCGTTGTTACACGCTATTGCAAAGTCAGCGTACACTACGTCAGCATTTAGTCTTGCAGAGCACACAGGGCCGCATCTAGTGGAAGGCAGCAGTGACCCTCCTTACACCCACGCTGCCCTCGATTGTCCAGTTGTGATTCCATGTGATTGGTAGTTTGTCTTGCTTCTTAAGACCCGCTCAAAGATTTTTTGGTGTGAGAGATTGGGACTATTGGCCTGTAGCCTTGTAGTGGGGGTGGTCAGTGATTGTGGTGGTAGTAGTGGTGGTCAGTGATTGTGGTGGTAGTAGTGGTGGTCAGTGATTGTGGTGGTAGTAGTGGTGGTCAGTGATTGTGGTGGTAGTAGTGGTGGTCAGTGATTGTGGTGGTAGTAGTGGTGGTCAGTGATTGTGGTGGTAGTAGTGGTGGTCAGTGATTGTGGTGGTCAGTGGTGGTAGTAGTGGTGGTCAGTGATGTGGTGGTAGTAGTGGTGGTGAGTAGTGGTGGTCAGTGATTGTGGTGGTAGTAGTGGTGGTCAGTGATTGGTGGTAGTAGTGGTGGTCAGTGATGGTGGTGGTAGTGGTCAGTGATGGTGGAGTAGTGGTGGTCAGTGATGTGGTGGTAGTAGTGGTGGTCAGTGATTGTGGTGGTAGTAGTAGTGGTGGTAGTAGTAGTGGTGGTAGTAGTTATGGTCAGTGATTGTGGTGGTAGTAGTGGTGGTCAGTGATTGTGGTGGTAGTAGTGGTGGTCAGTGATGTGTGGTAGTAGTGGTGGTCAGTGATCAGTGGTGGTAGTAGTGGTGGTCAGTGATTGTGGTGGTAGTAGTGGTGGTCAGTGATTCAGTGGTGGTCAGGGTGGTGGTCAGTGATTGTGGTGTAGTAGTGGTGGTCAGTGATTGTGGTGGTAGTGTAGTGGTGGTCAGTGATGTGGTGGTAGTAGTGGTGGTCAGTGATCTGGTGGTAGTAGTGGTGGTCAGTGATGTGGTGGTAGTAGTGGTGGTCAGTGATTGTGGTGGTAGTAGTGGTGGTCAGTGATTGTGTGGTAGTAGTGGTGGTCAGTGATTGTGGTGGTAGTAGTGGTGGTCAGATGAGTGGTGGTCAGTAGTGGTGGTCAGTGATTGTGGTGGTAGTAGTGGTGGTCAGTGATTGGTGGAGTAGTGGTGGTCAGTGATTGTGGTAGTAGTGGTGGTCAGTGATGTGTGGTAGTAGTGGTGGTCAGTAGTGTGTGGTATAGTGGTGGTAGTAGTGGTGGTCAGTGATGTGGTGGTAGTAGTGGTGGTCAGTGATTGTGGTGGTAGTAGTGGTGGTCAGTGATTGTGGTGGTAGTAGTGGTGGTCAGTGATTGTGGTGGTAGTAGTGGTGGTCAGTGATTGTGGTGGTAGTAGTGGTGGTCAGTGATTGGGTGGAGTAGTGGTGGTCAGTGATGTGGTGGTAGTAGTGGTGGTCATGATCATGGTGGTAGTAGTGGTGGTCAGGGATTGTGGTGGTAGTAGTGGTGGTCAGTGATTGTGGTGGTAGTAGTGGTGGTCAGTGATTGTGGTGGTCAGTGATTGTGGTGGTAGTAGTGGTGGTCAGTGATTGTGGTGGTAGTAGTGGTGGTCAGTGATTGTGGTGGTAGTAGTGGTGGTCAGTGATTGTGGTGGTAGTAGTGGTGGTCAGTGATTGTTCAGTGGTGGTCAGTGAGTGGTATAAGTGGTCAGATGTGGTGGCAGTAGTGGTGGTCAGTGATTGGTGGTCAGTAGTGGTGGATCAGTGATGTGGTGGTAGTAGTGGTGGTCAGTGATTGGTGGTAGTAGTGGTGGTCAGTGATGTGGTGGTAGTAGTGGTGGTCAGTGATTGTGGTGGTAGTCAGTAGGGTGGTCAGTGATTGGTGGTAGTAGTGGTGGTCAGTGATTGTGGTGGTAGTAGTGGTGGTCAGTGATTGTGGTGGTAGTAGTGGTGGTCAGTGATTGTGGTGGTAGTAGTGGTGGTCAGTGATTGTGGTGGTAGTAGTGGTGGTAGTAGTGGTGGTCAGTGATTGTGGTGGTATAGTGTGGTCATTGTTGTGGCTACTGTTTGACTGTTGTCTGATTGTGGTTGGCTACTTGTGTGTACATTGTCTGTGCCTGCTGCTGTTGCTACCATTGCTGCGTCTGACCATTGCGCTGTTGCTAAGCTGGTGTTGCTACCATTGCTGCTGTTGCTACCATTGCTGCTGTTGCTACCATTGCTGCTGTTGCTACCATTGCTGCTGTTGCTACCATTGCTGCTGTTGCTACCATTGCTGCTGTTGCTACCATTGCTGCTGTTGCTACGCTGGTGTCACATTGCTGCTGTGCACATTGCGCTGTGCTACCATTGCTGCTGTTGCTACCTTGCTGTGTTGCTAGGCTGGTGTTACCAGCGCTGGTGTTGCTAGCTGGTGTTACTAGCGCTGGTGTCTGCTGGTTGTGACCAGCGCTGGTGTACTACAGCGCTGGTGTTCTAGCGCTGGTGTTGCTAGCGCTGGTGTTACTAGCGCTGGTGTTAGCGCTGTTGCTAGCGCTGGTGTTGCTAGGCTGGTGTTACTAGCGCTGGTGTTCTAGCGTGGTGTTACTAGCGCTGGTGTTACTAGGCTGGTGTTGCGCCGGGTCAGACGGGTGCAAGCTGGTGTTACTAGCGCTGGTGTTGCTAGCGCTGGTGCTACTAGCGCTGGTGTTGCTAGGGCTGGTGTTGCTAGAGCTGGTGTTACTAGCGCTGGTGTTGCTAGCGCTGATGTTACTAGCGCTGGTGTTACTAGCGCTAGTGTTAGCGCTGTTCTTTGTGTTGTGTTTCTGGTGATAGTGCAGTGTTGGTGGTAGTGCCTAGAGGTATGGCCCTGGTAGTGCCTAGAGATGTGGCCCTGGTAGTGTCTAGAGGTGTGGCTCTGGTAGTGCCCGAAGGTGTGGCCCTGATAGTGCCTGTGTGGCCCTGGTAGTGCCCAGTGGTGTGGCCCTGGTAGTGCCTAGTGGTGTGTGGCCCTGGTAGTGCCTAGTGGTGTGTGGCCGTGGTAGTGTCTAGTGGTGTGGCCGTGGTAGTGCCCAGTGGTGTGGCTCTGGCAGTGCCTAGTGGTGTGGTCCTGGTAGTGCCTAGTGGTGTGGTCCTGGTAGTGCCTAGTGGTGTGTGGCCCTGGTAGTGCCCAGTGGTGTGGCCCTGGTAGTGCCAAGTGTCACAGGTGCCTCATCTTGGCTGGCCCTGCTTCACCTTGAGAGAGAGAGAGAGAGAGAGAGAGAGAGAGAGAGAGAGAGAGAGAGAGAAACACAGAGAGAGACAGGTAGACAGACACAAACTCTCTCTCACATACACACACACAAAGAAGATATCACAGACGAATAACGGAGGGAAGTAAGGGAGATGTGATGAAGGAGAATGTAATCACAGAAAGAACAAAGCAACACAGTCAATAAATACAGAAAATACCTCACCAGTCCACAGAGACTGTGCAGTACCCCGGAAGCCAGGATGGGAAACAGCGCCAGATACAAGTATGTGGCACTCACTGTGTGAAAGTGAGGGTATGTGGTACTATGTGAAAGTGAGGGTATGTGGCACTCACTGTGAAAGTGAGGGTATGTGGCACTCACTGTGTGAAAGTGAGGGTATATGGTACTATGTGAAAGTGAGGGTATGTGGTACTATGTGAAAGTGAGGGTATGTGGCGCTCACTATGTGAAAGTGAGGGTATGTGGCACTCACTGTGTGAAAGTGAGGGTATGTGGTACTATGTAAAAGTGAGGGTATGTGGCGCTCACTATGTGAAAGTGAGGGTATGTGGCACTCACTGTATGAAAGTGAGGGTATGTGGCACTCACTGTGGGAAAGTGAGGGTATGTGGCACTCACTATGTGAAAGTGAGGGTATGTGGCACTCACTGTGAAAGTGAGGGTATGTGGTACTATGTGAAAGTGAGGGTATGTGGTACTATGTGAAAGTGAGGGTATGTGGTACTATGTGAAAGTGAGGGTATGTGGCACTTACTATGTGAAAGTGAGGGTATGTGGCACTCACTGTGAAAGTGAGCGTATGTGACACTCACTATGTGAAAGTGAGGGTATGTGGCACTCACTATGTGAAAATGAGGGTATGTGGCACTCACTATGTGAAAGTGAGGGTATGTGGCACTCACTATGTGAAAGTGAGGGTATGTGGCACTCACTATGTGAAAGTGAGGGTATGTGGTACTATGTGAAAGTGAGGGTATGTGGCGCTCACTATGTGAAAGTGAGGGTATGTGGCACTCACTGTGTGAAAGTGAGGGTATGTAGTACTATGTAAAAGTGAGGGTATGTGGCGCTCACTATGTGAAAGTGAGGGTATGTGGCACTCACTGTATGAAAGTGAGGGTATGTGGCACTCACTATGTGAAAGTGAGGGTATGTGGCACTCACTGTGAAAGTGAGGGTATGTGGTACTATGTGAAAGTGAGGGTATGTGGTACTATGTGAAAGTGAGGGTATGTGGTACTATGTAAAAGTGAGGGTATGTGGTACTATGTGAAAGTGAGGGTATGTGGCACTTACTATGTGAAAGTGAGGGTATGTGGCACTCACTGTGAAAGTGAGCGTATGTGACACTATGTGAAAGTGAGGGTATGTGGCACTCACTATGTGAAAATGAGGGTATGTGGCACTCACTATGTGAAAGTGAGGGTATGTGGCACTCACTATGTGAAAGTGAGGGTATGTGGCACTCACTATGTGAAAGTGAGGGTATGTGGTACTATGTGAAAGTGAGGGTATGTGGCGCTCACTATGTGAAAATGAGGGTATGTAGCACTCACTTTGTGAAAGTGAGGGTATGTGGTACTATGTGAAAGTGAGGGTATGTGGTACTATGTGAAAGTGAGGGTATGTGACACTGTGAAAGGGAGGGTATGTGGCACTCACTATGTGAAAGTGAGGGTATGTGGCACTCACTGTGTGAAAGTGAGGGTATGTGGCACTCACTATGTGAAAGTGAGGGTATGTGGCACTCACTATGTGAAAGTGAGGGTATGTGGCACTTACTATGTGAAAGTGAGGGTATGTGGCACTCACTATGGGAAAGTGAGGGTATGTGGCACTCACTATGTGAAAGTGAGGGTATGTGGCACTCACTATGTGAAAGTGAGGGTATGTGGCACTCACTATGTGAAAGTGAGGGTATGTGGCACTCACTATGTGAAAGTGATGGTATGTGGCACTCACTATGTGAAAGTGATGGTATGTGGCACTCACTATGTGAAAGTGAGGGTATGTGGCACTCACTATGTGAAAGTGAGGGTATGTGGCACTCACTATGTGAAAGTGAGGGTATGTGGCACTCACTATGTGAAAGTGAGGGTATGTGGCACTCACTATGTGAAAGTGAGGTATGTGGCACCACTATGTGAAAGTGAGGGTATGTGGCACTCACTATTTGAAAGTGAGGGTATGTGGCACTCACTATGTGAAAGTGAGGGTATGTGGCACTCACTATGTGAAAGTGAGGGTATGTGGCACTCACTATGTGAAAGTGAGGGTATGTGGCACTCACTATGTGAAAGTGAGGGATGTGGCACTCACTATGTGAAAGTGAGGGTATGTGGCACTCACTATGGGAAAGTGATGGTATGTGGCACTCACTATGTGAAAGTGAGGGTATGTGGCACTCACTATGTGAAAGTGAGGGTATGTGGCACTCACGAAGATGACAAGAACAAATTGCCATGACTTGAAAATGACCACGAACATGAACCCAAACATGAAAATGAATGACATGTGTCTCAAGGTTCAGTAGTGTTCATGACCACCGTGTGAATGAACATGAGTGAACATGCAGCAACAGCCTGCTTGACCAGCGTTCATATGTGTGAGCATGAGTGAAGGTGGCTAGTGACGTCATACCGGTCACTCGAGAGTGACTCATCGTTCAGAGGACTGTATTGAACGCCAGTTAGTAATACAGCATACAACTGTATTAGTGAATACAGTTGTATTAGTGAATACAAGTGTATTAGTCAATACAGCTGTATTAGTGTATACAAGTGTATTAGTGTATACAAGTGTATTAGTGTATACAAGTGTATTAGTGTATACAAGTGTATTAGTGAATACAAGTGTATTAGTGTATACAAGTGTATTAGTGTATACAACTGTATTAGTGAATACAAGTGTATTAGTGAATACAAGTGTATTAGTGTATACAAGTGTATTAGTGAATACAACTGTATTAGTGAATACAAGTGTATTAGTGTATACAAGTGTATTAGTGAATACAACTGTATTAGTGAATACAACTGTATTAGTGAATACAACTGTATTAGTGAATACAGTTGTATTAGTGAATACAAGTGTATTAGTCAATACAGCTGTATTAGTGTATACAAGTGTATTAGTGTATACAAGTGTATTAGTGTATACAAGTGTATTAGTGAATACAAGTGTATTA
Organism: Cherax destructor; assembly: GCA_009830355.1. Lineage (NCBI taxonomy): Eukaryota > Metazoa > Arthropoda > Malacostraca > Decapoda > Parastacidae > Cherax > Cherax destructor. The sequence goes on along the minus strand of WNWK01006755.1, from coordinate 47,232 downwards.
GTGTATACAAGTGTATTAGTGTATACAAGTGTATTAGTGAATACAAGTGTATTAGTGAATACAAGTGTATTAGTGAATACAAGTGTATTAGTGTATACAAGTGTATTAGTGAATACAAGTGTATTAGTGTATACAAGTGTATTAGTGAATACAAGTGTATTAGTGTATACACAGTGTATTAGTGAATACAAGTGTATTAGTGAATACAACTGTATTTAGTGAATACAATGTATTAGTGAGATACAAGTGTATTAGTGAATACAAGTGTATTAGTAATACAGCTGTATTAGTGATACAAGTGTATTAGTGTATACAAGTGTATTAGTGAATACAATGTATTAGTGTATAAGATTAGTGAATACAAGTGTATTAGTGATACAAGTGATTAGTGAATACAAGTGTATTAGTGAATACAACTGTATTAGTGAATACAAGTGTATTAGTGAATACAAGTGTATTAGTGAATACAACTGTATTAGTGAATACAAGTGTATTAGTGAATACAAGTGTATTAGTGTGTATTATCAAGTGTATTAGTGATACAAGTGTATTAGTAATACAAGTATTAGTGAATACAAGTGTATTAGTGAATACAAGTGTATTAGTGAATACATCTGTATTAGTGAATACAAGTGTATTAGTGAATACAGCAGTGTATTATCTGTTGGTAATACACTGTATTAGTGAATACAACGTGATTAGTGAATACAATGATTAGTGATACAACTGTATTAGTGAATACAACTGTATTAGTGAATACAAGTGTATTAGTGAATACAAGTGTATTAGTGTATACAGTGTATTAGTGTATACAAGTATTAGTGAATACAATGTATTAGTGATACAACTGTATTAGTGAATACACTGTATTAGTGATACAGCTGTATTAGTGATACAAGTGTATTAGTGATCAAGTGTATTAGGAATACAAGTGTATTAGTGTATCAACTGTATTAGTGAATACAGCTGATTAGTGAATACAAGTTATTAGTGAATACAAGTGATTAGTGATACAGTACTAGTGAATACAAGTGCATTAGTGAATACAGTGATTAGTGAATCAATGTACTATATATACAGCTGATTAGTGCATACAACTGTATTGGTCAAGCATAGGCAACATGTATAGGACATACAACTGTATTAGTGAATACACTTATTAGTGATCAGCTGCATTAGTGAATACAAGTGTATTAGTGATACACTGAGATACAGTATTAGTAAATACAATGATTAGTGATACAAGATGTCATTAGCTGTAATATAAGATGTATTAGTAGTATACAGTGTCATTAGTGAATACAAAGTGTATTAGTGAATACAAGTGTATTAGTGATACAACTGTATTAGTGAATACACTGTATTAGTGAATACAGTGTATTAGTGTATACAAGCTGTATTAGTGAATACAGCGTATTAGTGCATACAAGGTATTAGTGAATACAAGTGTATTAGTGAATACAAGTGTATTGTGAATAACAGTGTATTAGTAATACAATGATTGGAATAATGTATTATGTGGATATACATAGCTGTATTATGAATACAAGTGTATTAGTGAATACAAGTATTAGTGAATACATGTAGTGTATACAATGTATTAGTGAATACAACTGTATTAGTGAATCAAGTGTATTAGTGATACATGTATAGTGATAAGTGTATTAGTGAATACAATGTATTAGTGAATACAACTGTATTAGTATACAATGTATTAGTGAATACACTTATTAGTGTACAAGTGTATAGTTCACATAAGAATGGATTGGACAGGCCACCTTCATGTCGGGTCAAATAGCCCCCCTATAACGAGTAGTACGAGGAGGCCTACCTATCTTGAGGGTACTGTCTGATTTAAGAAGTACTGGACAGTGCCACTCATTCTGTGGGTCAACATAGCACTATATCGACAGTACTGGACAGTGCCACTCATTCTTTGGGTCAACATAGCACTATATCGACAATACTGGGCAGTGACACTTATTCTGTGGGTCAACATAGCACCATAACGAGAGTACTGGACAGTGGGTCAACATAGCACCATAACGACAGTACTGGACAGAGCCACTCAATTCTGTGGGTCAACATAGCACCATAACGACAGTACTGGACAGTGCCACTCATTCTGTGGGTCAACATTACACTATAGCGATAGTACTGGACAGTGCCATTCATTCTGTGGGTCAACATAGCACCATAACGACAGTACTGGACAGTGCCACTCATTCTGTGGGTCAACATAGCACCATAACGACAGTACTAGACAGTGCCACTCATTCTGTGGGTCAACATAGCACTATAACGACAGTACCGGAGAGTGCCACTCATTCTGTGGGTCAGCATAGCACTATAACGACAGTACTGGACAGTGCCACTCATTCTGTGGGTCAACATAGCACCATAACGACAGTACTAGACAGTGCCACTCATTCTGTGGGTCAACATAACACCATAACGACAGTACTGGACAGTGCCACTCATTCTGTGGGTCAACATAGCACCATAACGACAGTACTGGACAGTGCCACTCATTCTGTGGGTCAACATAGCACTATAACGACAGTACTGGACAGTGCCACTCATTCTGTGGGTCAACATAGCACCATAACGACAGTACTAGACAGTGCCACTCATTCTGTGGGTCAACATAACACCATAACGACAGTACTGGACAGTGCCACTCATTCTGTGGGTCAACATAGCCCTATAACGACAGTACCGGAGAGTGCCACTCATTCTGTGGGTCAACATAGCACCATAACGACAGTACTGGACAGTGCCACTCATTCTGTGGGTCAACATAGCACTATAACGACAATACTGGACAGTGCCACTCATTATGTGGGTCAACATAGCACCATAACGACAGTACTGGACAGTGCCACTCATTCTGTGGGTCAACATAGCACCATAACGACAGTACTGTACAGTGCCACTTATTCTGTGGGTCAACATAGCACTATAACGACAGTACTGGACAGTGCCACTCATTCTGTGTGTCAACATAGCACCATAACGACAGTACTGGACAGTGCCACTCATTCTGTGGGTCAACATAACACCATAACGAAAGTACTGGACAGTGCCACTCATTCTGTGGTCAATATAGCACATAACGACAGTACGGAGAGTGCCACTCATTCTGTGGGTCAACATAGCATCATAACGACAGTACTGGTCAGTGCCACTCATTCTGTGGGTCAACGTAGCACCATAACGACAGTACTGGACAGTGCCACTCATTCTGTTGGTCAACATTGCACTATAGCGATAGTACTGGACAGTGCCATTCATTCTGTGGGTCAACATAGCACCATAACGACAGTACTGGACAGTGCCACTCATTCTGTGGGTCAACATAGCACCATAACGACAGTACTGGACAGTGCCACTCATTCTGTGGGTCAACATAGCACTATAACGACAGTACCGGAGAGTGCCACTCATTCTGTGGGTCAACATAGCACCATAACGACAGTACTGGACAGTGCCACTCATTCTGTGGGTCAACATAGCACTATAACGACAGTACTGGACAGTGCCACTCATTCTGTGGGTCAACATAGCACCATAACGACAGTACTTGACAGTGCCACTCATTCTGTGGGTCAACATAACACCATAACGACTACTGGACAGTGCCGCTCATTCTGTGGGTCATCATAGCACTATAACGACAGTACCGGAGAGTGCCACTCATTCTGTGGGTCAACATAGCACCATAACGACAGTACTGGACAGTGCCACTCATTCTGTGGGTCAACATAACACTATAACGACAGTACTGGACAGTGCCACTCATTCTGTGGGTCAACATAGCACCATAACGACAGTACTGGACAGTGCCACTCATTCTGTGGGTCAACATAACACCATAACGACAGTACCGGAGAGTGCCACTCATTCTGTGGTTCAACATAGCACCATAAAGACAGTACTGGACAGTGCCACTCATTCTGTGGGTCATCATAGCACTATAACGACAGTACTGGACAGTGCCACTTATTATGTGGGTCAACATAGCACCATAACGACAGTACTGGACAGTGCCACTCATTCTGTGGGTCAACATAGCACCATAACGACAGTACTGGACAGTGCCACTCATTCTGTGAACAAACCACAGCCTGGCTGCTCAGGTACTGACTTTAGGTGTCAGTCCAGGTTAGTACATGATAAATGGATATTTATTTATTAACACATTGGTCGTCTCCCACAAAGGCAGAGTGGGCCGAAAAAGAAAAACTTTCATCATCATTCACTCCATCACTGTCTTGCCAGAGGCGTGCTTACACTACAGTTATAAAACTGCAACATTTAACATCCCTCCTTCAGAGTGCCGGCACTATACTTCCCATCTCTAGGACACAAGTCTGGCCTTCCGGTTTCCCTGAATCCCTTCATAAATGTTACTTTGCTCATACTCCAACAGCACGTAAAGTATTTAAAACTATTTGTCTCCATTCACTCCTATCAAATACGCTCACGCATGCTTGCTGGAAGTCCAAGCCCCTCGCACACAAAACCTCCTTTAGCCCCTCCTTTCAACCTTTCCTAGGCCGACCCCTACCCCGCCTTCCCTCCACTACAGATTTATACACTCTCGAAGTCATTCTATTTTGTTCCATTCTCTCTACATGTCCGAACCACCTCAACAACCTCTCCTCAGCTCTCTGGATAATAGTTTTGGTAATCCTGCACCTCCTCCTAATTTCCAAACTACAAATTCTCTGCATTATATTCACACCACACATTGCCCTCAGACATGACATCTCCACTGCCTCCAGCCTTCTCCTTGTTGCAACATTCACGACCCATGCCTCACACCCATGTAAAAGCATGGGTATAACTATACCCTTATACATTCCCCTCTTTGCTTCCATGGACAAAGTTCTTTGTCTCCACAGACTCCATGATATATACATGAGTGAGAGGGATTGGGTTTGCATGGGATTTGCACATGGGTTAATGGGTTGCCAAGGCTTATTCTTGGGGTAGCATTGATAATGGGTTGCGTAAATATTTGTGTTAGTGGGTTTGAGAAGACCTGCCTAATATGGACCAATAGGCCTACCACAGTGTTATTCCTCTCTCACGTTGTTATACAAACCAGTAGGCCTTCTGCAGTGTTCCACCATTCCTGTGTTACGTGTGTAATGACGTAGGAAGCCATGTAGCGAAACGTGTTCCAGTGAAAGCTGGGTCTGAAACGTCGACAGTGCGTGGTTTCATCCTGGTGTTCCCCCTCTAGTTTTCAGCGCTGAGTGGCTTGTGGCACAGTTTTAGTTCATGCCTATAGTGAAGTAAGCATAGAAACTAGAAAGTGAAAGCTTAGAAACATCCTTGGTGCTCGTGAAGAGACTAGCCCCTCTTCAGCAGATAAGAATGAGGCCGAGGGAGTGAGGCAAGGAATAAACGAGGAGGAGGAGGAGGAGGAGGAGGAGAAGAGAGGAGAAGAGAGGAGGAGGAGGGGGTGGTGAATTACGACAGAAAATATTTGCCCTTCCCCCTCCCAGCCCTGAGGGTCCTGGAAGTACCATTCATGTCCCCTCTCAGCCCTGAGGGTCCTGGAAGTACCATTCATGTCCTCTCTCAGCCCTGAGGGTCCTGGAAGCACCATTCATGTCCCCTCTCAGCCCTGAGAGACTACATAATCCCTCTCCTCCTTGCAAGCAACTATCCTCCAAGCCCTGAAGGACTTACGTCCCTGCCTTCATCACCCTGCCTTCATCACCCTGCCTTCATCACCCTGCCTTCAGGTGGACCATCACAGTGATGGAAGCTACAGTCTCGTGGTGAGTATATTTATGACACGTTTGTGCAATATTTCGGAATGTTTATTGAGGAAACGTTTCGCTAGCCAGTGGCTTCTTCAGTCCGTTGCAGAGAACAGTGGAAGACGAGAAGGAGTTAGAGGTGGTCAGTCCCTCAGCCTGGGGAAGAGTTCATCTCCAGGCTGACGGACTGATCACCTCAGATACAATTTCTCCAGGGTTGATGGACTGATTACATCAATTTACTGCCTCTGTATTTGACTGAAGAAACCTTCTCTTGCAGCAGTCAAGATACCCAACTGTTGTCTTACTCTTTAACTTCTCGGGATTTCATACCATTTTTCAACCTAACATTCAGATACACTGTCTTTCTAACCTCTGTTAGAAGTCATTAAGGTCCCAGGAGCTAAAGTTTGTCTAATAAATATGTCCTGGTGTTTACTCACCTCTCTTAAACCAATCAGAGCTAAGTTTGTAGTTTTAAGTTCAGTGTTTGTCAGCCAATCAGAGCTAAGATTTCCTGGTTTAAGTTCAGTGTTTGTGAGCCAATCAGAAATCTAAAGTCTTCCTGGTTTAAGTTCAATGTTAGTTTGAATGTTTTTCCTAATCTGAATTCCTAAAGTTAAATTTGTGCATGTTAAAAATGCCCCGGCACTTGTCTGACCACAACACTAACTTAAGCAAATCCTCTTGACACTGCCAGGTGTCTACCTGTTTTAGTATTCTTACCTAACTTGTGTACCTATTTATGTTTGTTTCTTACTTTAATACTTGTCACCCTCCCTTTCTCCCTCCTTCCCTCCCTCTCATTATTGATCATACGCAAGACTGACAGGTTAGTAAGACACATACTTGGTAGACACCAACCATCCAGGGTGGTACTATCCTCCTGTCATGTGTCAAACACAAGCTTGTTAAATGTTTTGTACTCTGACAGTAGGATGGTAGACACCAACCATCCAGGGTGGTACTATCCTCCTGTCATGTGTCAAACACCAGCTTGTTAAATGTTTGTTACTCTGACAGTAGGATGGTAGACACCAACCATCCAGGGTGGTACTATCCTCCTGTCATGTGTCAAACACAAGCTTGTTAAATGTTTTGTACTCTGACAGTAGGATGGTAGACACCAACCATCCAGGGTGGTACTATCCTCCTGTCATGTGTCAAACACAAGCTTGTTAAATGTTTTGTACTCTGACAGTAGGATGGTAGACACCAACCATCCAGGGTGGTACTATCCTCCTGTCATGTGTCAAACACAAGCTTGTTAAATGTTTTGTACTCTGACAGTAGGATGGTAGACACCAACCATCCAGGTGGTACTATCCTCCTGTCATGTGTCAAACACAAGCTTGTTAAATGTTTTGTACTCTGACAGTAGGATGGTAGACACCAACCATCCAGGGTGGTACTATCCTCCTGTCATGTGTCAAACACAAGCTTGTTAAATGTTTTGTACTCTGACAGTAGGATGGTAGACACCAACCATCCAGGGTGGTACTATCCTCCTGTCATGTGTCAAACACCAGCTTGTTAAATGTTTTGTACTCTGACAGTAGGATGGTAGACACCAACCATCCAGGGTGGTACTATCCTCCTGTCATGTGTCAAACACCAGCTTGTTAAATGTTTTGTACTTCTGACAGTAGGATGGTAGACACCAACCATCCAGGGTGGTACTATCCTCCTGTCATGTGTCAAACACAAGCTTGTTAAATGTTTTGTACTCTGACAGTAGGATGGTAGACACCAACCATCCAGGGAGGTACTATCCTCCTGTCATGTGTCAAACACAAGCTTGTTAAATATTTTGCACTCTGACAGTGTTGCTGATCTTTTTGTCTCCTGAACACGTAATCTTTATTGTCGAAACGTTTCCCCTACGTAGCAGGCTTCTTCAGTCGATTACAGACGAATATAACATTGTAAACAGTAATTTTGAGATCAGTCCTCTCTCTCTCTCTCTCTCTCTCTCTCTCTGTAACGTAAGACTTTATAGCTGTTAGAGGGTAGTTGGGGCAAGCTGTGTGCCCAGAACACTAGTGGTATCAGGTGTACTTGTGAGTACACAGAGAGTTGTTCTGTTGGGCCACAGACACTCAGATCACTGCCTCTACCACTGGTAAGTCACTGGTCACTGTCTTGGTACATCACAGACACTCAGATCACTGCCTCTACCACTGGTAAGTCACTGGTCACTGTCTTGGTACATCACAGACACTCAGATCACTGCCTCTACCACTGGTAAGTCACTGGTCACTGTCTTGGTACATCACAGACACTCAGATCACTGCCTCTACCACTGGTAAGTCACTGGTCACTGTCTTGGTACATCACAGACACTCAGATCACTGCCTCTACCACTGGTAAGTCACTGGTCACTGTCTTGGTACATCACAGACACTCAGATCACTGCCTCTACCACTGGTAAGTCACTGGTCACTTGTCGTGGTCTCTCTCTCTCTCTCTCTCTCTCTCTCTCTCTCTCTTCATATCAGCTTTTTTTTAAAGTTATATAATTAGACACAAGGGGCAAATTCTATCTTAAAAAAGTGGTCTGTTAACACTTGAAGTGTGACCACTGTTAACACTTGAAGTGTGACCACTGTTAACACTTGAAGTGTGACCACTTCCAAGTGTCACACTTCAAGTTGTAAAGTTGACATCAATGACCAATCATCGTAGTCTCTTGTACTCACTCTCTTGTGCTTGCAGGGGTCGAGGCATAGCTCCTGGCCCCGCCTCTTGGCTCTTATACACTGATTTTACTGAGTGCTTGCCTCCAGAGGTTGATTACAGCTCCTGGCCCCGCCTCTTGACTTATCCACTGCTTTTACTGAGTCCTTTCTTCCAGAGGTTGATTACAGCTCCAGGCCCCGCCTCTTGGCTCTTATCCACTGATTTTACTGAGTCAGTGACAGACAACACCTCATCCTTCTGCCTCCTATTTTAGTGTCTTCCTACCTTACTATCCTCTTATCTTCCTTCTCCCCTATCATCATATCCTCCTATCTTCCTTATCGTTTATTTTTTATTTTTCCCCGAGACGCTCAGGTCCAGTTATTATTAGTTATTATTTTTATTGTTCTTTATTATTAATGCTTTTTATTAAAGTTATTTTTGCTGGTTTTTATTATTTCGTTTTTATTACTTTCAAAATTAGTGTAAGTCAGTTAAGAGAGACTTGACCTTGTATATGTTGGGGGTTGAACACTAGCAGCCATTCTTTGACCACATGTTGAAGTCTCCCAGGAGTTTATCACTGTCTTCTTATTCTTCTCGGCCGTTTCCCTCCCCTTCCTCACCTTCCACTTCCTTACTCTCCCCTTCCTTACCCTTCCCTTCCCCTTCCTTAGGTTGTTACTGCTGTCCGCACGTAAACCGACGTAGGAACCACAGCCTGGCTGGTCATTTACTGACTTTATGTGCCTGTCCAGAGCCTTCTTGAAGACAGCCTGGGGTCTTGAAGACAACCAGGAGTCTTGAAGACAACCAGGGGTATTGAAGAAAACGAGGGGTCTTGAAGATAGGCAGGGGTCTTGAAGATAGGCAGGGGTCTTGAAGACACGCAGGGGGTCTTGAAGACACGCAGGGGGTCTTGAAGACAACCTGGGGTCTTGATGACAGCCAGGGGTCTTGAAGACAGGCAGGGGTCTTGATGACAGGCAGGGGTCTTGAAGACAACCTGGGGTCTTGATGACAACCAGGGGTCTTGAAGACAGGCAGGGGTCTTGATAACAGGCAGGGGTCTTGAAGACAACCTGGGGTCTTGATGACAACCAGGGGTCTTGATGACAGGCAGGGGTCTTGATGACAACCAGGGGTCTTGAAGACAGGCAGGGGTCTTGATGACAACCAGGGGTCTTGATGACAGCCAGAGGTCTTAAAGACAGCAGGAGTCTTGAAGACAACCAGGAGTCTATTGATAATCCCCCTTATGTATGCTGGGATTCAGCTGAACAGTCTTGGTCCCCTGACACCCTTGAAGACGTAGTTTTGAGGGGATCAGTCCCTCAGCCTGGAGAAGAGTGTTCCATTTGCAACAAATACTTTATATATATATATATATATATATATATATATATATATATATATATATATATATATATATATATATATATATATATATCATTGTTTTGATAAGATAATAATGTTTCTAGGTTCTTTGTGGCAGTTGCTGGAGAATCTTATCATTCCTTGCGACAGCTCAGCAGGTGTTCAGTCACTAAGTCTTGATGGAGGGTCAGTCACTAAGTCTTGATGGGGGGTCAGTCACTAAGTCTTGATGGGGGGTCAGTCACTAAGTCTTGATGGAGGGTCAGTCACTAAGTCTTGATGGGGGTCAGTTACTAAGTCTTGATGGGGGTCAGTCACTAAGCCTTGATGGAGGGTCAGTCACTAAGTCTTGATGGGGGGTCAGTCACTAAGTCTTGATGGGGGGTCAGTCACTAAGTCTTGATGGAGGGTCAGTCACTAAGTCTTGATGGGGGGTCAGTCACTAAGTCTTGATGGAGGGTCAGTTACTAAGTCTTGATGGGGGGTCAGTTACTAAGTCTTGATGAGGGGTCAGTTACTAAGTCTTGATGGAGGGTCAGTTACTAAGTCTTGATGGGGGGTCAGTCACTAAGTCTTGATGGAGGGTCAGTCACTAAGTCTTGATGGGGGGTCAGTCACTAAGTCTTGATGGAGGGTCAGTTACTAAGTCTTGATGGGGGGTCAGTTACTAAGTCTTGATGGAGGGTCAGTTACTAAGTCTTGATGGGGGTCAGTCTTTAAGTCTTGATGGGGGTCAGTCACTAAGTCTTGATGGGGGTCAGTTACTAAGTCTTGATGGGGGTCAGTCACTAAGTCTTGATGGGGGTCAGTCACTAAGTCTTGATGGGGGTCAGTTACTAAGTCTTGATGGGGGTCAGTCACTAAGCCTTGATGGGGGTCAGTCACTAAGCCTTGATGGGGGTCAGTCACTAAGTCTTGATGGAGGGTCAGTTACTAAGTCTTGATGGAGGGTCAGTCACTAAGTCTTGATGGGGGTCAGTTACTAAGTCTTGATGGGGGTCAGTCACTAAGTCTTGATGGGGGTCAGTTACTAAGTCTTGATGGGGGTCAGTCACTAAGTCTTGATGGGGGTCAGTCACTAAGTCTTGATGGGGGTCAGTCACTAAGTCTTGATGAGGGGTCAGTTACTAAGTCTTGATGGGGGTCAGTTACTAAGTCTTGATGGAGGGTCAGTTACTAAGTCTTGATGGGGGTCAGTCACTAAGTCTTGATGGGGTCATCACTAAGTCTTGATTGGGGGTCAGTTACTAAGTCTTGATGGGGGTCAGTTACTAAGTCTTGATGGGGGTCAGTCACTAAGTCTTGATGGGGGTCAGTTACTAAGTCTTGATGGGGGTCAGTCACTAAGTCTTGATGGGGGTCAGTTACTAAGTCTTGATGGAGGGTCAGTTACTAAGTCTTGATGGGGGTCAGTTACTAAGTCTTGATGGAGGGTCAGTCACTAAGTCTTGATGGGGGTCAGTTACTAAGTCTTGATGGGGGTCAGTCACTAAGTCTTGATGGAGGGTCAGTCACTAAGTCTTGATGGGGGTCAGTCACTAAGTCTTGATGGAGGGTCAGTTACTAAGTCTTGATGGGGGGTCAGTTACTAAGTCTTGATGGGGGGTCAGTTACTAAGTCTTGATGGAGGGTCAGTTACTAAGTCTTGATGGGGGGTCAGTCACTAAGTCTTGATGGAGGGTCAGTCACTAAGTCTTGATGGGGGGTCAGTCACTAAGTCTTGATGGAGGGTCAGTTACTAAGTCTTGATGGGGGGTCAGTTACTAAGTCTTGATGGGGGGTCAGTTACTAAGTCTTGATGAGGGGTCAGTCACTAAGTCTTGATGGGGGGTCAGTCACTAAGTCTTGATGGGGGGTCAGTCACTAAGTCTTGATGGGGGGTCAGTTACTAAGTCTTGATGGAGGGTCAGTCACTAAGTCTTGATGGGGGGTCAGTTACTAAGTCTTGATGGGGGGTCAGTCACTAAGTCTTGATGGAGGGTCAGTCACTAAGTCTTGATGGGGGGTCAGTCACTAAGTCTTGATGGGGGGTCAGTCCCTTAGCTCTGATAGAAGATGTTCAGGCCCTTGGCCCTGATACACATAGATGTTATGGATACATTTAAATAGTATGTACATTATGTATAGTTAACCTAGATAACCCAATCAGTATGATTTATTTCCATTATAAACACTAAGAGGTGTATATCTCATTGTATATACACTGTGAGTTGACTAATCCATAATTCTGGTATTAAGGTATTCTTGACTGGTAAGGAACAGGTTTGGTGTAGTCGATAGGCTTCAAACCACTCCATTACGTGGCCGCAACACCCGTCTGCCGTAACCCGTCACTTTGTTTTTTTTTTTTAACTCAGCCACGAAGCCTAAAAAAAATAACTAATAAGAGTAGGGGAGGGGAGGAGTGGGGGGTGAGAGGGGGGAAGAGCGTAAGCAAATATGGCTGCCGATGACGTCACTTCAGTGTTGGTGGTGGTGCTGTTCCACGCACCTCGCCTCCTCCCCCCCTCCTCCAGACGCACCCCTGAAGGACACTAGATGACGGTAGTTCACTCTGACATTAGATTTAGAAGCCACGCTAACTATATTTGACACTCGGGAACCCCTTTGACACTCTGACTTGATCGTAGTAACTGAGCAAGTAACTCTTTCTCTCTCTCTCTCTCTCTCTCTCTCTCTCTCTCTCTCTCTCTCTCTCTCTCTCTCTCTCTCTCTCTCTCTCTCTCTCTATGTACGTGTACTAGACACAGGTACACATATTTACAATTATCATACATAGTAACTTGTCTAAATTAAACAACCCAAAAAAAAGACAGTGACTTATTACCATTATGGTCGTTCGTATCTTCTAAGAATCTAAGTATAGTCGTGACTCAGTATATTTTTCCTTGGTGTCCTAACCTGCTGCTTTCTAGTATTGTTGGTGGACTTTAACTAGCAAGAAGAGTCTCCGTGGTGAGTCAGTGTAGAGAATGTGAGTCAGTGTAGAGGGTGTGAGTCAGTGTAGAGGGTGTGAGTCAGTGTACAGGGAGAGTATGAGTCAGTGTACAGGGAGAGTGTGAGTCACTGTAGAGGGAGAGTGTGAGTCAGTGTAGAGGGAGAGTGTGAGTCACTGTAGAGGGAGAGTGTGAGTCAGTGTAGCGGGAGAGTGTGAGTCAGTGTAGAAGGTGAGTGTGAGTCAGTGTAGAGAGTGTGAGTCAGTGTAGAGGGAGTGTGAGTCAGTGTAGAGGGAGAGTGTGAGTCAATGTAGAGGGGGAGTGTGAGTCAGTGTAGAGGGAGTGTGAATCAGTGTAGAGAATGTGAGTCAGTGTAGAAGGTGAGTGTGAGTCAGTGTAGAGGGAGAGTATGAGTCAGTGTAGAGGGAGAGTGAGAGTCAGTGTAGAGGGAGAGTGTGAGTCAGTGTAGAGGGAGAGAGTGTCAGTGTAAAGGGAGAGTGTGAGTCAGTGTAGAGGGAGAGTGTGAGTCAGTGTAGCGGGAGAGTGTAAGTCAGTGTAGCGGGAGAGTGTAAGTCAGTGTATAGGGAGTGTGAGTCAGTGTAGAGGTAGAGTGTCAGTGTAGAGGTAGAGTGTAAGTCAGTGTAGAGGTAGAGTGTGAGTCAGTGTAGAGGCAGAGTGTAAGTCAGTGTAGAGGGAGAGTGTGAGTCAGTGTAGAGGGAGAGTGTGAGTCAGTGTAGAGGGAGAGTGTGAGTCAGTGTAGAGGGAGAGTGTGAGTCAGTGTAGAGGGAGAGTGTGAGTCAGTGTAGAGGGAGAGTGTGAGTCAGTGTAGAGGGAGAGTGTAAGTCAGTGTAGAGGTAGAGTGTGAGTCAGAGTAGAGGGAGAGTGTGAGTCAGAGTAGAGGGAGAGTGTGAGTCAGTGTAGAAGGAGGGTGTGAGTCAGTGTAGAGGGAGAGTGTGAGTCAGTGTAAAGGGAGTGTGAGTCAGAGTAGAGGGAGAGTATGAGTCAGTGTAGAGGCAGAGTGTGAGTCAGTGTAGAGACAGAGTGAGTCAGTGTAGATGCAGAGTGAGTCAGTGTAGATGCAGAGTGTGAGTCAGTGTAGATGCAGAGTGTGAGTCAGTGTAGATGCAGAGTGTGAGTCAGTGTAGATGCAGAGTGTGAGTCAGTGTAGATGCAGAGTGTGAGTCAGTGTAGATGCAGAGTGTGAGTCAGTGTAGAGGGAGAGTGTAAGTCAGTGTAGAGGGAGTGTGAGTCAGAGTAGAGGGAGAGTGTGAGTCAGAGTAGAGGGAGAGTGTGAGTCAGTGTAGAGGCAGAGTGTGAGTCAGTGTAGAGACAGTGTGAGTCAGTGTAGATGCAGAGTGTGAGTCAGTGTAGATGCAGAGTGTGAGTCAGTGTAGAGGCAGAGTGTGAGTCAGTGTAGAGGCAGAGTGTGAGTCAGTGTAGAGGCAGAGTGAGTCAGTGTAGAGGCAGAGTGTGAGTCAGTGTAGAGGCAGAGTGTGAGTCAGTGTAGAGGCAGAGTGTGAGAGTGTAAAGAGAGAGAGAGCGTAGAGAAAGAGTGAGAGAGCGTAGAGAAAGAGTGAGAGAGCGTAGAGAAAGAGTGAGAGAGCGTAGAGAGAGAGCGTAGAGAGAGCGTAGAGAGAGAGTGAGAGAGCGTAGAGAAAGTGAGAGAGCGTAGAGAAAGAGTGAGAGAGCGTAGAGAGAGAGCGTAGAGAAAGATAGAGTGAGAGTGAGAGAGCGTAGAGAGAGAGTGAGAGAGCGTAGAGAAAGTGAGAGAGCGTAGAGAGAGAGCGTAGAGAAAGATAGAGTGTAGAGAGAGCGTAGAGAGAGAGTGAGAGAGCGTAGAGAGAGAGTGAGAGAGCGTAGAGAGAGAGTGAGAGAGCGTAGAGAGAGTGAGAGAGCGTAGAGAGAGAGTGAGAGAGCGTAGAGAGAGAGTGAGGTGGGCAGTATTGCCATATAAAGGGCAGAA
>WNWK01006755.1:0-27500 GCA_009830355.1 Cherax destructor | reverse complement strand
CCACGAGCTGTGACTCGACCCCTGCAATCACAATTAGGTGAGTACACACACACACACACACCACATACATATTTTAATTCGGGGAATAGCAAACTATCCTAGGAGGAATAGTCATGAAAACAGCATTGTCTGATCAACCAGGCTGTGTGGGTCAGCGAGCCGCCAGCTAGCAGCAACAGCCTGGTTGACCAGGCTAGCAGCAGACAAGCCTGGTTGACCAGGCTTTTCGATCCAGTTCATTGGATCTAGAGCCCTACACTGCAAGAGATGGGTTGATTTATTGTGTTCAACGCCAGTGTTTGAACGTTCAGTTAGTGTTCAACGTTGAACGAGAAGGGGTAACTTAGGTAAAAGACACAGGTACAGCTAATGTGATATTTTATCGTGACAACGTTTCGCTCTCCAGGAGCTATATCTAGTGTCCTTTCACTTAATATTGTCAGTACGGGTCGAAACGTTGGGGGCTTGTTTCCTTAAGACACCTGGTGTCACTGTTCACCTAGCAGTAAGTAGGTACCTGGGTGTTAGTCACCTTACACCTGCTGTCACTGTTCACCTAGCAGTAAGTAGATACCTGGGTGTTAGTTACCTTACACCTGCTGTCACTGTTCACCTAGCAGTAAGTAGGTACCTGGGTGTTAGTCCCATTGCACCTGATGTCACTGTTCACCTAGCAGTAAGTAGGTACCTGGGTGTTAGTCACATTGCACCTGCTGTCACTGTTCACCTAGCAGTAAGTAGGTACCTGGGTGTTAGTCACATTGCACCTGCTGTCACTGTTCACCTAGCAGTAAGTAGGTACCTGGGTGTTAGTCACATTGCACCTGATGTCACTGTTCACCTATCAGGAAGTAGGCACCTGGGTGTTAGTCACCTTATTCCTGCTGTCACTGTTCACCTAGCAGTAAGTAGGTACCTGGGTGTTAGTCACCTTACACCTGATGTCACTGTTCACCTAGCAGTAAGTAGGTACCTGGGCGTTAGTTACCTTACACCTGCTGTCACTGTTCACCTAGCAGTAAGTAGGTACCTGGGTGTTAGTCACCTTATTCCTGCTGTCACTGTTCACCTATCAGGAAGTAGGCACCTGGGTGTTAGTCACCTTATACCTGCTGTCACTGTTCACCTAGCAGTAAGTAGGCACCTGGGTGTTAGTCACCTTACACCTGCTGTCACTGTTCACCTAGCAGTAAGTAGGTACCTGGGTGTTAGTCACCTTACACCTGCTGTCACTGTTCACCTAGCAGTAAGTAGGTACCTGGGTGTTAGTCACCTTACACCTGCTGTCACTGTTCACCTAGCAGTAAGTAGGGACCTGGGTGTTAGTCACCTTACACCTGCTGTCACTGTTCACCTAGCAGTAAGTAGGTACCTGGGTGTTAAGTCACCTTACACCTGCTGTCACTGTTTGCCTAGCAGTGAGTAGGTACCTGGGTTTTAGTGGACTGGTGTGGGTCGCATCCTGGGGACAAAATTAACCGAAGTTGTGGGAAATGCTCTGCATAACAAGGGTCATTCACCTTCACTTGTGTTATACACCTTCACACATGTTCTAGACACTACCGTTCATTGCCCTTCACCTTCCCTCGCCATAGTTAACACCAACGAACAGGCCATTTAAGGGGCACGTAAGTTCCCCCGTCTCCTAATAACATGTTCATTTCTCCACTATAATCTACCTTGTCCATAATTACTATCGCATTTAAACCATACCACGGGTGGGGTTAGAACCCGCGGTCATAACTTAACAAATCTTTGTGGAGGTCTGAGACGCCACCTCCTGACTTCGATCTTAACAAGACGATGAATATTTTAAGAAAAAGGTCACAAGTGCAACTAATGTGACATTTTTATTGTGGCGACGTTTCGCTCTCCAGGAGCTTTGTCAAGCCGTTACCAACAATACATGGACACAGAGGGTATATATAGGATCAGAGTGAGGTGTAATACTAGTGGTGATAGAAGTAGTAATATAATAACGTTGTCACAATAACATGACACATTCGTTACACTTGTGTTACTTTACTTAACATATTGTAGGTAATTCTACCAATATTAATACAAGGTGAATATTAGTGTAGCAATTTGCATATATTTTATTAGGATTCTTTTAAAATGTCTAGATGATGAGAGGCGGATTTGCATAGCCTTTCCGCTGTGGTTATTGTTATGTAAATGGCGTATAAAATCGATAAATTGATAAATAAGATACACCATCTCCAGACTGAGGGACTGATTACCTCAAACTTCTTCTCGTCTTCCACCATTCTTCTATGTATTGGACTGATGAAGCCATTGGCTGGCGAAATGTTTTCACAAAAATGATAGCGAAGTTTAGCATGTGTGACGTCCTGTGGTTGTTGCCAGAGCCGGATTAAGATTTTGTAAGCTACAGGTATACCTGGAGAGGGTTTCGTGGGTCAGCGCTCCCTCGGTCCGGTCTGTGAACAGGTCACTGGTCACAGGTGCTGTGAGGCCCCGTATCGGGGCCTCACGCACTCGTATCATCATATACATGATGTAATAACGTACTATAATTTTAAACCTACAACAGTAACAGTGAACACTTTTTCGGTTAATCTCTGGAGGCCCTCCAGCTGACAGAGGCCCCTTCGCTGCAGCCCCTAAATCTGGCCCTGGTTGTTGCCACGAAGTAATATCAGCTCATTCGTCGTTGTGGTGGCAGTAAGATTGACATGTGCTGTGCTGGCTGCAGCGTCGTTAGCATCTGTTCTTGTGTCATCATGATTAGTAAGAACCTCCTTAAGTGTTGTCACCTAGCATCTCACATGCTAAATAGAATATTTTCTCGTCGATGAGTCGAGTCACATTATATACTTCTACGCCCTTAGTAATAATAATATCTTTATTTACTACAAGTACAAGGTATACAGACCATAGCTGACATCAATGACATACTACTATATAGAAAGACCCTTGTTATGCTGAGCATTTCCCGCAAATTAGGTCAGTTTTGTCCCAGGATGCGACCCACACCAGTCCACTAACACCTAGGTACCTATTTTAAACTGATGGGTGAACAGGGTCAGGGACAGCAGGTGTCTTATGGAAACACGTCCCTAATGTTTTCCAGTCGTAGCGCTCGAGCTACGACTGAAATATAAGAAAGAAGTAACACTGCAGCAGGCCTACTGGCCCATGCGAGGCAGGTCCAAGGCTCCTACCGGCTTAAGCCAATGCTCGAACCTAGTCAGGTCAGGTCACACTCACTTAAAAACATCAAACCAATAGGTTTTAACCCTCTTCAGAGTTCCACCATCTCCCACACCTGCAGTATAATCACCACTCTTACACGCAGCAACATTCCTTTAATCATAAAACAGCCAAAAATAACGCTAGGAAGGCGCCTCCAGTGAATAAGGGTCGGGGGTTTTGGCGCGCATGTGATTGCTTCCTGTTCTCTGGCAGACGACCGGCCGGAGATGTGAACCATGCCGGCCAATCACCAGCTGACTCACCCCCTTCCCCGCCACCCACCCGCCTGCGCGCGCTTTTGCTCAACAGCTGTTTTTTTTTTTTTTGTGGTTTGGCCTATCAGCTGTTTTCGAGGATGCCAGATACTTTTGTGTTGTCACTCCGGAATGAGATCATTGATGCTTAATCTGGTTACACTTCAGTTGTGTCAATTAAACAGAAGTATGGTTTTATAATAACTGACGTGGGTTTAAACTCACAGGTGGCGTTATTACCAGCTGGTTTTGGCCTGCTAGCTGGTTTTTTTAATGACTGCCAAAACTCTCGCACACGGCCAGTGCTCACCAAGTGTTCTCTCTTCGCTGCTGGTTTAGTTTTCACTGGCTGCTGTTCCTGCCGGACACCGCATTACAGAGACTGGCTTCACTAACACTGTGTCTATGGTTTTCTCATGTTTCAGTAAATTATTTTTAAGAGAGTTGTTCACTAATGTTAAAATAATTACATCGTTACTAATATTACCCTTGTTAAGATATTACTACTACGACTACTAGTACGACTGTTACCACTACGACTATTACTACTACAATTACTACGACGACTACTATTCTACAACTAATATTGCTATTAACAAGAACATTACTAGAGTACTTGTTCTCTAGAGAGAGAGAGAGAGAGATAGGCAGCATAAACAAACAGAAATAATGAATGGAAAACGGGCAGAAGAGTGTGAATGGAAGCTCAGCATAGACTGAATGAATGGCGCCTATGAATGACTGCTGGTAATTGGTGTAAGCACAGGCGCCTGGTTGCGATGTGTTGCTCATCACACCAAGACAAAAAAAAAAAAGGGGCTTAGGTACGTTAATAGGTTTGTTAAAGAAGGTTTGAAGAGGCGACCAGAGGAAGCCTGGACGGAGGGTCGAGCCACGGATGAATCTTATTGAAGCTAGTTGGCCCAGTGGCTTACGCGACGGTCTGGAGTTTTGAGACTCTCTGACCGCGGGTTCGAACCCCACCCGTGGTATGGTTTGTTTGCAATCGTGTCATTACGATTTCGTGAGTCACTCTGGAAACTGTTGGTAAGAATATTACAGAAGAGCACTGCAGCAGGCCTACTGGCCTATTCCAGTCAGGTCCAGTGGCGCCCCATGGCCTGGTGGCTAAAGCTCTCGCTTCACACAGTGAGTGTCCGGGTTCGATTCCCAGCAAGGGTAGAAACATTGGACGTGTTTCTTTACACCGGTTGTCTATGTTCACCCAGCATTAAATTGGGTACCTGGGTGTTAGTGGACTGGTGTGAGTCGCATCCTGGGACAAAACTGATCTAATTTGTGGGAAATGCTCAGCATAACAAGGGTCTTTCTATATAGTAGTATGTCATTGATGTCAGCTATGGTGTGTATACCTTGTACATGTACTGGTAGAAATAAAGATATTCTCTCTCTCTCTGTACACTACAAGGACAGGTTGAAGCAACTAAACTTGACCTTGGCGGAGAGGAAGAGGAGATTCAACCACGACATGCAAAATACTTAAAGGAATTTATAGGGCGGACACGTATGTAAACTAACCCTTCAGAGCGCCATGATGGTGAAGGGCTCTTGATCCAAGGAACTGAAGCTACCATCAGTTCCTACCATTATAGTAATATCAATACGCAGTTTCAAGAGTAGGGATGATAGTTATACGAGGCCAGATACCAGTAGAAGCGGGGTTAGGAGCTGAGAGTCAACCCTTGTAAAGGCAGATAATACACGTCTCGCCCACAGTCACCCTCCTTCACCCACTTTTACAGCCCTTCACCTAGCCCTCATCCACCTTTACCCACCCCTCACCCACCATTACCCATCCCCTCACCCACATTTACCCACCCCACTCACCCACCATTACGAACACAGGTGTAGACCATTTGACCCTACAACTTTCTGTGACACGATATCCACTTACAATGAACAACAACGCAGCAGAGTAAATTATTGCATTGCCTTTAAAACAAGCTGGTATTTACAACATATAGACTATGTACAGTGTTTACAGCTATGTACAATACTGAGAATGCTACCACAAGACACGGTGAGAACCGTAGCGACCAGCTGGGAAAACATGTCTCCCATAGCTGCGCCACGAGTGTACCACATCGTTTCACAGCTTTGGTGGGCTTAATTGTGATTGGTTGAACAAGGTACTGATATAACGATGGAGCCCCTGATGGTTATACTCTTAGCACCTTGAACCAAGGTGCTAGCATAACAAGGGGGCCCTTGTTACACTCATAGCACCTTGACCTAAGGTGCTAGCATAACAAGGGGGCCCTTGTTACACTCATAGCACCTTGACCCAAGGTGCTAGCATAACAACGGGGCCCCTACTTGTTACACTCTTAGCACCTTGAACCAAGGTGCTAGCATAACAAGGGGGCCCCTACTAGTTACACTCTTAGCACCTTGAACCAAGGTGCTAGCATAGCAAGGGGGGCCCCTACTTGTTACACTCTTAGCACCTTGAACCAAGGTGCTAGCATAGCAAGGGGGCCCCTACTTGTTACACTCTTAGCACCTTGAACCAAGGTGCTAGCATAGCAAGGGGGGCCCCTACTTGTTACACTCTTAGCACCTTGAACCAAGGTGCTAGCATAGCAAGGGGGCCCTACTTGTTACACTCTTAGCACCTTGAACCAAGGTACTAGCATAGCAAGGGGCCCACTTGTTACACTCTTAGCACCTTGAACCAAGGTGCTAGCATAACAAGGGGCCCTACTTGTTACACTCTTAGCACCTTGAACCAAGGTGCTAGCATAGCAAGGGGGGCCTCTACTTGTTACACTCTTAGCACCTTGAACCAAGGTGCTAGCATAGCAAGGGGGGCCCCTACTTGTTACACTCTTAGCACCTTGAACCAAGGTGCTAGCATAACAAGGGGGCCCCTACTTGTTACACTCTTAGCACCTTGAACCAAGGTGCTAGCATAGCAAGGGGGCCCCTACTTGTTACACTCTTAGCACCTTGAACCAAGGTGCTAGCATAGCAAGGGAGGCCCCTACTTGTTACACTCTTAGCACCTTGAACCAAGGTGCTAGCATAACAAGGGGGCCCTTGTTACACTCATAGCACCTTGACCTAAGGTGCTAGCATAACAAGGGGGCCCTTGTTACACTCATAGCACCTTGACCCAAGGTGCTAGCATAACAACGGGGCCCCTACTTGTTACACTCTTAGCACCTTGAACCAAGGTGCTAGCATAACAAGGGGCCCTACTAGTTACACTCTTAGCACCTTGAACCAAGGTGCTAGCATAGCTAAGGGGCCCTACTTGTTACACTCTTAGCACCTTGAACCAAGGTGCTAGCATACAAGGGGGCCCCTACTTGTTACACTCTTAGCACCTTGAACCAAGGTGCTAGCATAGCAAGGGGGGCCCCTACTTGTTACACTCTTAGCACCTTGAACCAAGGTGCTATCATAGCAAGGGGGCCCCTACTTGTTACACTCTTAGCACCTTGAACCAAGGTACTAGCATAGCAAGGGGGGCCCCTACTTGTTACACTCTTAGCACCTTGAACCAAGGTGCTAGCATAACAAGGGGGCCCCTACTGTTACACTCTTAGCACCTTGAACCAAGGTGCTAGCATAACAAGGGGCCTACTTGTTACACTCTTAGCACCTTGAACCAAGGTGCTAGCATACAAGGGGGCCCCTACTTGTTACACTCTTAGCACCTTGAACCAAGGTGCTAGCATAGCAAGGGGCCCTACTTGTTACACTCTTAGCACCTTGAACCAAGGTGCTACATAGCAAGGGCCCTACTGTTACACTCTTAGCACCTTGAACCAAGGTGCTAGCATAGCAAGGGGCCTACTTGTTACACTCTTAGCACCTTGAACCAAGGTGCTAGCATAGCAAGGGGGCCCCTACTTGTTACACTCTTAGCACCTTGAACCAAGGTGCTAGCTACATAGGGGCCCCTACTTGTTACACTCTTAGCACCTTGAACCAAGGTGCTAGCATACAAGGGGGCCCTACTTGTTACACTCTTAGCACCTTGAACCAAGGTGCTAGCATAGCAAGGGGGCCCTACTTGTTACACTCTTAGCACCTTGAACCAAGGTGCTAGCATACAAGGGGCCCCTACTTGTTACACTCTTAGCACCTTGAACCAAGGTGCTAGCATAGCAAGGGGGCCCTACTTGTTACACTCTTAGCACCTTGAACCAAGGTGCTAGCATACAAGGGGCCTACTTGTTACACTCTTAGCACCTTGAACCAAGGTGCTACATACAAGGGGGCCCTACTTGTTACACTCTTAGCACCTTGAACCAAGGTGCTATCATAGCAAGGGGGGCCCCTACTTGTTACACTCTTAGCACCTTGAACCAAGGTGCTATCATAGCAAGGGGGCCCCTACTTGTTACACTCTTAGCACCTTGAACCAAGGTGCTATCATAACAAGGGGGGCCCCTACTTGTTACACTCTTAGCACCTTGAACCAAGGTGCTATCATAGCAAGGGGGCCCCTACTTGTTACACTCTTAGCACCTTGAACCAAGGTGCTATCATAGCAAGGGGGCCCCTACTTGTTACACTCTTAGCACCTTGAACGGTGCTTCATAGCAGAGGGAGCCCCTACTTGTTACACTCTTAGCACTACACCTTTCACCACGGTGACCACCTATCACTCACACCATTGACCACTCCTACACCCACCCTTTACCACCCTCACCCACCATCACACCACCCTCACCTACCCCTCACCCACCCTCACCACATCACTACCTCCACCATCACCCACCTCCCCCACCCATCACCCACCCATCACCCACCCATCACCACCCTCACCCACCCTCACCCACCCTCACCACCCTCACCCACCCTCACCCACCCATCACCCACCCTACCCACCCATCACCCACCATCACCACCCACCCACCTCACCACCCTCACCCACCCATCACCACCCATCACCCACCATCACCCACCCATCACCCACCCTAACCCACCCATCACCCACCCTCACCCACCCATCACCCACCATCACCCACCCATCACCCACCATCACCCACCTCACCCACCCATCACCCACCATCACCCACCCACCACCCATCACCCCCATCACCCACCTATCACCCACCATCACCCACCCATCACCCACCCATCACCCACCATCACCCACCTCACCCACCATCACCACCCTCACCCACCCATCACCACCATCACCCACCCATCACCCACCATCACCCACCCTCACCCACCATCACCACCTCACCCACCCATCACCCACCATCACCCACCCATCACCCACCCTCACCCACCCCCACCCACCCATCACCCACCCATCACCTACCCATCACCCACCCATCACCCACCCTCACCCACCCATCACCCACCCATCACCCACCCATCACCCACCCTCACCCACCCTCACCCACACTCACCCACCCATCACCCACCCTCACCCACCCATCACCCACCCATCATCCACCCTCACCCACCCTCACCCACCCATCACCCACCATCACCCACCCATCACCCACCCATCACCCACCCTCACCCACCCATCACCCACCGTCACCCACCCTCACCCACCCATCACCCACCTATCACCCACCATCACCAACCCATCACCCACCCATCACCCACCCTCACCCACCCACTTGACAGTTGCTAAAGTGAATAATAAACAGTCATTGTCAATTATGGGACCCCTTCTCCTCCCTGTACTCCCTCTCTACGCTCCCGTGTTACTACGCCTCCCCACTCTTACGCCCCTGTGTTACGCCACCCTGTACTCTTACGCACCCTGTGTTATTACTGCCTCCCTGCACTCTTACGCTCCTGTGTTATTAGCTCCTGCACTCTTACGCTCCCTGTTATACTGCCTCCTGCACTCTACACCCTGTGTTATTACTGCCTCCTGCATCTTACGCTCCCTGTTATTACTGCCTCCCTGTACTCTTACGCACCCTGTGTTATTACTGCCTCCTGCACTCTTACGCTCCTGTGTTATTACTGCCTCCCTGTACTCTTACGCTCCCTGTGTTATTACTGCCTCCCTGCACTCTTACGCTCCCTGTGTTATTACTGCTCCTACTCTTACGCACCCTGTGTTATTACTGCCATCCTGACTCTTACGCTCCCTGTGTTATTACTGCCTCCTGCACTCTTACGCCCCTGTGTTATTACTGCCTCCCTGTACTCTTACGCTCCCTGTGTTATTACTGCCTCCCTGTACTCTTACGCTCCCTGTGTTATTACTGCCTCCTGCACTCTTACGCTCCCTGTGTTATTACTGCCTCCTGTACTCTTACGCTCCCTGTGTTATTACTGCCTCCCTGCACTCTTACGCTCCCTGTGTTATTACTGCCTCCTGCACTCTTACGCTCCCTGTGTTATTACTGCCTCCCTTCACTCTTACGCTCCCTGTGTTATTACTGCCTCCCCTGCACTCTTACGCTCCCTGTGTTATTACTGCCTCCCTGTACTCTTACGCTCCCTGTGTTATTACTGCCTCCCTGCACTCTACGCTCCCTGTGTTATTACTGCCTCCCTGCACTCTTACGCTCCCTGTGTTATTACTGCCTCCCTGCACTCTACGCTCCCTGTGATATTACTGCCTCCCTGCACTCTTACGACCCTGTGTTATTACTGCCTCCCTGCACTCTTACGCACCCTGTGTTATTACTGCCTCCCTGTACTCTTACGCTCCCTGTGTTATTACTGCCTCCCTGTACTCTTACGCTCCCTGTGTTATTACTGCCTCCCTGCACTCTTACGCTCCCTGTGTTATTACTGCCTCCCTGTACTCTTACGCACCCTGTGTTATTACTGCCTCCCTGCACTCTTACGCTCCCTGTGTTATTACTGCCTCCCTGTACTCTTACGCACCCTGTGTTATTACTGCCTCCCTGCACTCTTACGCTCCCTGTATTATTACTGCCTCCCTGTACTCTTACGCTCCCTGTGTTATTACTGCCTCCCTGTACTCTTACGCTCCCTGTGTTATTACTGCCTCCCTGCACTCTTGTGCACCCTGTGTCATTACTGCCTCCCTGTACTCTTACGCACCCTGTGTTATTACTGCCTCCCTGCACTCTTGTGCACCCTGTGTTATTACTGCCTCCCTGTACTCTTACGGACCCTGTGTTATTACTGCCTCCCTCTACTCTTACGCACCCTGTGTTATTACTGCCTCCCTGTACTCTTACGCTCCCTGTGTTATTACTGCCTCCCTGCACTCTTACGCACCCTGTGTTATTACTGCCTCCCTGCACTCTTACGCTCCCTGTGTTATTACTGCCTCCCTGTACTCTTACGCTCCCTGTGTTATTACTGCCTCACTGCACTCTTACGCTCCCTGTGTTATTACTGCCTCCCTGCACTCTTACGCTCCCTGTGTTATTACTGCCTCCCTGTACTCTTACGCTCCCTGTGTTATTACTGCCTCCCTGCACTCTTACGCTCCCTGTGTTATTACTGCCTCCCTGCACTCTTACGCTCCCTGTGTTATTACTGCCTCCCTGCACTCTTACACTCCCTGTGTTATTACTGCCTCCCTGCACTCTTACGCACCCTGTGTTATTACTGCCTCCCTGCACTCTTACGCACCCTGTGTTATTACTGCCTCCCTGCACTCTTACGCACCCTGTGTTATTACTGCCTCCCTGCACTCTTGTGCACCCTGTGTTATTACTGCCTCCCTTTACTCTTACGCACCCTGTGTTATTACTGCCTCCCTGTACTCTTACGCTCCCTGTGTTATTACTGCCTCCCTGCACTCTTACGCACCCTGTGTTATTACTGCCTCCCTGCACTCTTACGCACCCTGTGTTATTACTGCCTCCCTGCACTCTTACGCTCCCTGTGTTATTACTGCCTCCCTGCACTCTTACGCTCCCTGTGTTATTACTGCCTCCCTGCACTCTTACGCTCCCTGTGTTATTACTGCCTCCCTGCACTCTTACGCTTTCTGTGTTATTACTGCCTCCCTGCACTCTTACGCTCCCTGTGTTATTACTGCCTCCCTGCACTCTTACGCTTTGTGTTATTACTGCCTCCCTGCACTCTTACGCACCCTGTGTTATTACTGCCTCCCTGCACTCTTACGCTTTCTGTGTTATTACTGCCTCCCTGCACTCTTACGCTCCCTGTGTTATTACTGCCTCCCTGCACTCTTACGCTTTCTGTGTTATTACTGCCTCCCTGCACTCTTACGCACCCTGTGTTATTACTGCCTCCCTGCACTCTTACGCACCCTGTGTTATTACTGCCTCCCTGCACTCTTTCGCACCCTGTGTTATTTCTGCCTCTCTGCACTCTTACGGACCCTGTGTTATTACTGCCTCCCTGCACTCTTACGCTCCCTGTGTTATTACGGGGCTGTATCGGTGCGTATATCTCGGTGCGTATTCCTGACACGGTTATGTGGTAAGTGTTGTATCATTGTGAAAGTGTATTAACATCCTCTACTGTGTCATCACAACATGCAGTGTATCCTTCACTACGAAGAGTTGTTAATGAACCTTCAAGGGTGTCCCGTAGCTTGGTCGTTAGCGCACTCACCTCACACACTGAGGTCCGGAGTTCGAATCCCCGGTACGGCTGGAAAATATTAGGGACGTGTTTCCATAATATACCTGCTGTCCCCTGTTCACCCATCAGTAAAATGGGTACCTGGGTGTTAATGGACTGGTGTGGGTCGCATCCTGGGACAAAACTGACCTAATTTTCGGGAAATGCTCAGCATAACAAGTGTCTTTCTATATAGTAGTATGTCATTGATGTCAGCTATGGTCTGTATAAGTTGTATCATGTACTGGTAGAAATAAAGATGATGTTGCACCAGACAAGCCTGGACTATGGCCGGGCTCCGGCAGTAGTAATACTCTCTAAACTCGTCAGAGGTACATCAGAGGTAAAGGTTTTAGTGATGACTCTTGTTAGTGAGGATTCTCATCATTATTTGTTGGATATTTCAACTGTGTTGTCTCATCCCCCCCACTGTGTTGTCTCCCCCCCACTGTGTTGTCTCACCCCACTGTGTTGTCTCATCCCCCCACTGTGTTGTCTCACCCTACTGTGTTGTCTCCCCACTGTGTTGTCTCATCCCCCACTGTGTTGTCTCCCCCACTGTGTTGTCTCCCCCACTGTGTTGTCTCTCCCCACTGTGTTGTCTCATCCCCCCATTGTGTTGTCTCCCCCACTGTGTTGTCTCCCCACTGTGTTGTCTCTCCCCCACTGTGTTGTCTCCCCACTGTGTTGTCTCATCCCCCACTGTGTTGTCTCACCCTACTGTGTTGTCTCACCTTACTGTGTTGTCTCACCCTACTGTGTTGTCTCACCCTACTGTGTTGTCTCACCCCACTGTGTTGTCTCCCCCACTGTGTTCTCTCCCCCACTGTGTTGTCTCCCCCACTGTGTTGTGTCTCCCCCACTGTGTTGTGTCTCCCCCACTGTGTTGTCTCTCCCCCACTGTGTTGTCTCCCCACTGTGTTGTCTCTCCCCACTGTGTTGTCTCCCCCACTGTGTTGTCTCTCCCCACTGTGTTGTCTCTCCCCCACTGTGTTGTCTCCCCCACTGTGTTGTCTCCCCCACTGTGTTGTCTCCCCACTGTGTTGTCTCCACCCCACTGTGTTGTCTCTCCCCACTGTGTTGTCTCCCCCACTGTGTTGTCTCTTCCCCATTGTGTTGTCTCCCCCACTGTGTTGTCTCCACCCCACTGTGTTGTCTCCCCAGTGTTGTCTCCACCCCACTGTGTTGTCTCTTCCCCACTGTGTTGTCTCCTCACTGTGTTGTCTCCCCACTGTGTTGTCTCCACCCCACTGTGTTGTCTCCACCCCACTGTGTTGTCTCCCCACTGTGTTGTCTCCATCCCACTGTGTTGTCTCTCCCCACTGTGTTGTCTCCCCACTGTGTTGTCTCTTCCCCACTGTGTTGTCTCCCCACTGTGTTGTCTCCCCACTGTGTTGTCTCCCCCACTGTGTTGTCTCTCCCCCACTGTGTTGTCTCCCCCACTGTGTTGTCTCATCCCCCCACATGTGTTGTCTCACCCTACTGTGTTGTCTCCCCCACTGTGTTGTCTCATCTCCCCACTGTGTTGTCTCCCCACTGTGTTGTCTCTCCCCACTGTGTTGTCTCCCCACTGTGTTGTCTCATCCCCCACTGTGTTGTCTCCCCCACTGTGTTGTCTCCCCACTGTGTTGTCTCTCCCCCACTGTGTTGTCTCCCCACTGTGTTGTCTCATCCCCCACTGTGTTGTCTCACCCTACTGTGTTGTCTCACCCTACTGTGTTGTCTCACCCACTGTTGTCTCACCCCACTGTGTTGTCTCCCCACTGTGTTGTCTCCCCACTGTGTCTTCTCCCCCACTGTGTTGTCTCCCCACTGTGTTGTGTCTCTCCCCACTGTGTTGTCTCTCCCCCACTGTGTTGTCTCCCCACTGTGTTGTCTCATCCCCCACTGTGTTATCTCACCCTACTGTGTGTCTCACCCTACTGTGTTGTCTCCCCCTACTGTGTTGTCTCACCCTACTGTGTTGTCTCCCCCACTGTGTTTCTCTCCCCCACTGTGTTGTCTCTCCCCACTGTGTTGTCTCTCTCCCCACTGTGTTGTGTCTCCCCCACTGTGTTGTCTCTCCCCCACTGTGTTGTTTCCCCACTGTGTTGACTCTCCCCACTGTGTTGTCTCTCCCCCACTGTGTTGTCTCCCCCACTGTGTTGTCTCTCCCCCACTGTGTTGTCTCCCCACTGTGTTGTCTGTCCTCCCCACTGTGTTGTCTCTTCCCCTACTGTTGTCCTCCCACTGTGTTGTCTCCCCCACTGTGTTGTCTCCCCAACTGTGTTGTCTCTCCCCCACTGTGTTGTCTCTCCCCACTGTGTTGTCTCCCCACTGTGTTGTCTCCCCACTGTGTGTTCTCCCCCACTGTGTTGTCTCCTCCACTGTGTCCCCACTGTGTTGTCTCCCCCACTGTGTTGTCTCCCCACTGTGTTGTCTCCCCCACTGTGTTGTCTCCCCCACTGTGTTGTCCTCCCCACTGTGTTGTCTCCCCCACTGTGTTGTCTCCCCCCACTGTGTTGTCCCCCCACTGTGTTGTCTCCACCCCACTGTGTTGCCCTTCCCTCACTGTGTTGTCTCCCCCACTGTGTTGTCTCCACCCCACTGTGTTGTCTCTTCCCCACTGTGTTGTCTCTCCCTCCCACTGTGTTGTCTCTTCCCCACTGTGTTGTCTCCCCCCTGTGTTGTCTCCCCACTGTGTTGTCTCCCCCACTGTGTTGTCTCCCCACTGTGTTGTCTCCCCACTGTGTTGTCTCTCCCCCACTGTGTTGTCTCCCCACTGTGTTGTCTCCCCACTGTGTTGTCTCTCCCACTGTGTTGTCTCCCCTACTGTTTGTCTCCCCCACTGTGTTGTCTACCCCCATAATGTTGTCTCCCCACTGTGTTGTCTCCCCCATAATGTTGTCTCCCACCACTGTGTCCTTCCCTCCTCCAGTGACGACAGTGTCCTTCCCTCCTCCAGTGACGACAGTGTCCTTCCCTCCTCCAGTGACAACAGTGTCCTTCCCTCCTCCAGTGACGACAGTGTCCTTCCCTCCTCCAGTGACGACAGTGTCCTTCCCTCCTCCAGTGACGACAGTGTCCTTCCCTCCTCCAGTGACGACAGTGTCCTTCCTCCTCCAGTGACGACAGTGTCCTTCCTCCTCCAGTGACGACAGTGTCCTTCTCATGAGCTGTCCTTCTCCTCCAGTGACGACAGTGTCCTTCCCTCCTCCAGTGACGACAGTGTCCTTCCCTCCTCCAGTGACGACAGTGTCCTTCCCTCCTCCAGTGACGACAGTGTCCTTCCCTCCTCCAGTGACGACAGTGTCCTTCCTCTCCAGTGACGACAGTGTCCTTCCCTCCTCCAGTGACGACAGTGTCCTTCCCTCCTCCAGTGACGACAGTGTCCTTCCCTCCTCCAGTGACGACAGTGTCCTTCCTCCAGTGACGACAGTGCCCTTTCCCTGTGACGCGTTCCTCCTCCAGTGACGACAGTGTCCTTCCCCTCCAGTGACGACAGTGTCCTTCCCTCCTCCAGTGACGACAGTGTCCTTCCCTCCAGTGACGACAGTGTCCTTCCCTCCAGTGACGACAGTGTCCTTCCCTCCAGTGACGACAGTGTCTTCCTCCTCAGTGACGACTATCCTTCCTCCTCCAGTGACGACAGTGTCCTTCCTCCAGTGACGACAGTGTTTCTCAGTGACGACAGTGTCTTCCCTCCTGACGACGTGCCTTCCTACTCCGTTACGATAATGCATCCACTCTCCTCTATCTCTGTTCAGTACACTGTCCTTCCACTTACTCTCTGCACTACTGTACTGTCTTCCACTCCTACCTATCTTCTTATCCATTCTTCCCTCTACTACTGTCCTCACTGTGACCATGTGTCCTATCTCTCCACCATGACGACTGTCTCTTTCTACTTAATCCATTTTACCATGCACTTCCTCTTTCTATTACCACTGTCTTCCTCTACTCTACTCCTCTACTGTTACTATTAATGCCACTATCTTACCCTCTACTACTCATCCTCTACTGTTACTATATACCACTATCTTCCACTGCTACTGCACTATCCTACTCTGTTCTATTAATACCACTTCTTACCACTGCTACTACTACTATCCTACTACTGTTACTATTAATACCACTATCTTACCACTGCTACTACTACTATCCTACTACTGTTACTATTAATACCACTATCTTACCACTGCTACTACTACTATCCTACTACTGTTACTATTAATACCACTATCTTACCACTGCTACTACTACTATCCTACTACTGTTACTATTAATACCACTATCTTACCACTGCTACTACTACTATCCTACTCTGTTACTATTAATCCACTATCTTCCACTGCTACTACTACTATCCTACTACTGTTACTATTAATACCACTATCTTACCACTACTACTACTACTATCCTACTACTGTTACTATTAATACCACTATCTTACCACTGCTACTACTACTATCCTACTACTGTTACTATTAATACCACTATCTTACCACTCTACTACTACTATCCTACTACTGTTACTATTAATCCACTATCTTACCACTGCTACTCTACTATCCTACTACTGTTACTATTAATACCACTATCTTACTACCTATACTACTTAACTGTCATTAATACCACTATCTTACCACTCTACTACTCTATCCTACTACTGTTACTATTAATACCACTATCTTACCACTCTACTACACTACTATCTTACTAATTTTGTGTTACTATTAATACCACTATTCTTACCACTGCTGTATATTCCTTACTGTTACTATTAATTACTGTACTATTTCTATCCTACTACTTTTGTTCTATTAATGTTCTATTGTTACTCATACTTACTTACTCTTCCTACTACTGTTAGGTTGTATACCATATCTTACTGCTACTACTACTATCCTACTTGTTCTTTAGATAGCTATTATGTTTTTATGTTGTGCTTAGTGTGTATATGTATAACTTTTTGTGTGATTTCTGTTGTTGTTTTGGTTGTGTGTGTGTGTTGTTTGTGTTGTGTGTCGTCTTGTGTGGTTGGTTGTGGTTGTGGTGTGTGTGGTTGTGTGGTTGTGTGTGGTTGTGTGGTTGTGTTGTGTGTGTTGTGTGTTGGTTGTGTGGTTGTGTGTGTTTGTTGTGGTTGTGTGGGTGGTTGTGTGTGTGGTTTGTGTGATGGTGTGTTTGTGTGTTGTGTGTGTTGTGTGTGGTTGTGTGTTGGTTGTGTGTGTGTGTGTGGTTGTGTGTGTGGTGTGGTGTGTGTGTTGTGTGTGTGGTTGTGTGTTGGTTGTTGTGTGTGGTGTGTGGGTTGTGTTGTGTGTGTGGTTGTGTGTGGTTGTGTGTGGTTGTGTGTGTGGTTGTGTGTGGTTGTGTGTGGTTGTGTGTGGTTGTGTGTGGTTGTGTGTGGTTGTGTGTGTGGTTGTGTGTGGTTGTGTGTGGTTGTGTGTGTGGTTGTGTGTGGTGTGTGTGGTTGTGTGTGTGGTTGTGTGTGGTTGTGTGTGGTTGTGTGTGGTTGTGTGTGGTTGTGTGTGGGTTGTGTGTGGTTGTGTGTGGGTTGTGTGGTTGTGTGTGGTTGTGTGTGTTGTGTGTGGTTGTGTGTGGTTGTGTGTGGGTTGTGTGTGGTTGTGTGTGGTTGTGTGTGGTTGTGTGTGTGGTTGTGTGTGGTTGTGTGTGGGTTGTGTGGTTGTGTGTGGTTGTGTGTGTGGTTGTGTGTGGTTGTGTGTGGTTGTGTGTGTGGGTGTGTGTGTGTGGGTTGTGTGTGTGTGTGTGTGGTTGTGTGTGGTTGTGTGTGGTTGTGTGTGTGGTTGTGTGTGGTTGTGTGTGGTTGTGTGTGGTTGTGTGTGGTTGTGTGTGGTTGTGTGTGTGTGTGTGTGGTTGTGTGTGTGTGTGTGTGGGGTTGTGTGTGTGTGTGTGGTTGTGTGTTGTGTGTGTGTGTGTGGTTGTGTGTGGGTTGTGTGTGGGTGTGTGTGTGTGTGTGTGTGTGTGTGTGGTTGTGTGTGTGGTTGTGTGTGTGTGTGTGTGTGGGGTTGTGTGTGTGGTTGTGTGTGTGGTTGTGTGTGGGGTTGTGTGTGTGTGTGTGGGGTTGTGTGTGTGGTTGTGTGTGTGGTTGTGTGTGGGGTTGTGTGTGTGTGTGTGTGTGTGGTTGTGTGTGGGGTTGTGTGTGGGGTTGTGTGTGTGTGTGTGTACTCACCTAATTGTACTCACCTAATTGTGGTTGCAGGGTCGAGACTCAGCTCCTGGCCCCGCCTCTTCGCTGTCTGCTACTGGGTCTCTGCTCTCCTGCTCCATGAGCTTTATCATACCTTGTCTTAAAACTATGTATGGTTCCTGCCTCCACTATATCATTCTCTAGTCCATTCCACTTCCTGACTACTCTGTGGCTGAAGAAATGTTTTCTGACATCCCTTTGACTCATCTGAGTCTTCAGCTTCCAGTTGTGTCCCCTTGTTTCTGTGTTCCCTCTGAAACAACCTGTCACTATCTACCTTGTCAATTCCCCGAGTATTTTGTATGTCGTTATCATGTCTCCTCTGACCCTTCTTTCCTCCAGTGTTGTTAGTCCTATTTCCTCAGCCTTTCTTCATAAGACAGACCCTGAGTTGTGGAACTAACCTTGTCGCAAACCTTTGCACTTTCTCTAGTTTCTTGACGTGCTTGACCAGGTGTGGGTTCCAGACTGGTGCTGCATACTCTAGTATGGGCCTGACGTATACGGTATACAGTGTCTTGAACGATTCCTTGTTAAGGTAACGGAACGCTAATCTTAAGTTTGCCAGTCGCCCATATGCTGCCGCGGTTATCTGGTTGATGTGCTTCCGGAGACGTGCTTGGTGTTATACTCACCCCAAGGTCTTTCTCCTTTGTTGAGGTTTGTAGCCTTTGTCCACCTAGCCTGTACTCTGTCAGCGGTCTTCTTTGCCCTTCTCCGATCTTCATGACTTTGCATTTGGTGGGGTTAAATTCGAGAAGCCAGTTGCTAGACCAGATGTCAAGCTTGTCCAGGTCACTTTGAAGTCCTGCTTGGTCTTCATCCGATGTGATTCTCCTCATTAATTTCACATCATCTGCGAAAAGAGACACTTCTGAGTCTATCCCATCCGTCATGTCATTCACATATAGCAAGAATAGCACTGGTCCTAGGACTGACCCTGCGGTACACCGCTCGTCACAGGCGCCCACTGTGATACCTCATCACCACCATGACCCGTTGTTGCCTCCTGTGAGGTATTCCCTGATCCATTCCAGTGCCCTTCCTGTTATACACGCTTGGTCTTCCATCTTTTTTACTAATCTCATGTGAGGAACTGTGTCAAAGGCCTTCCTGCAGTCCAAGAAAATGCAGTCAACCCACCCTTCTCTCTCTTGCCTTACCTCTGTTACTTTATCATAGAACTCCAGGAGGTTTGTTACACAGGATTTGCCTTCCCTGAAACCGTGCTGTCTGGCGTTGATTAACCTGTTCTGCTCCAGATGCTCCACCATTCTTTTTCTGATGATTTTCTCCAAGACTTTGCACACTATACATGTAAGTGACACCGGTCTGTAGTTTAGTGCCTCTTTTCTGTCTCCTTTTTAAAGATGGGGACTACGTTGGCCTTTTTCCATATCTCAGGTAGCTGCCCAGTTTCAAGGGATGTGTTGAAAATTTTGGTAAGTGGCACACTCAGAACCTCAGCTCCTTCCCGAAGGACCCATGGTGAGATATTGTCCGGACCCATTGCCTTTGAGGTATCAAGGTCACTGAGTAACTGCTTCACCTCCCCCTCAGATGTGTGTATACCCTCCAGCACTCGATACATCCCTTGTTGGTGATGCACCCGTCCTGTCTACCCAACTGCCTCCCTTCCTCCACTGTGAATACTTCCCTAAACCTCGAGTTGAGCTCCTCACATACCTCTTGATCATTACTTGTGAGTTCCCCATCTTCCCTCCTCAGCCTTATCACCTGATCCTTTACTGTTGTCTTCCTTCTGATGTGGCTGTACATCAGTTTCGGGTCAGACTTGACTTTCGATGCTATGTCGTTTTCGTACTGTTTCTGGGTGTGTGTGTGTGGTTGTGTGTGGGGTTGTGTGTGTGTGTACTTACCTATATGTGGTTGCTGGGGTCGATTCGTAGCTCCTGGCTCCGCTTCTTCGCTGGTCGCTACTTGGTCCACTCTCCCTGCTCCAAGAGCCTTATCGTACCTCTACTTAAAACTATGTATGGATCCTTCCCCCATCACCTCACTCTCCAGAGTGTGTGTGTGTGTGTGTGTGTGTAAACCTCTCAGTTATGGAGATAGAATAGTGTTAGCTGGTAGTGTAATATATGGCTTAGAAATAATGGTAGAGTGTTAGAGTGTGTTGGTGGTAGTGGTAGCCAGCCCTTGTTTGATTGGTGCTTCCCTGGTGGTGTATACTGCCTGATGTCACCTCCTGTAGTACCTGTTGCCCTCCCCTGTGTGGTGATGTCACCTTACTGTCTCCCTGTCTGATGTCACCTTACTGTCTCCCTGTGTTCTGATGTCACCTTACTGTCTCCCTGTGTTGTGATGTCACCTTACTGTCTCCCTGTGTGGTGATGTCACCTTACTGTCTCCCTGTCTGGTGA
Source organism: Cherax destructor (assembly GCA_009830355.1). NCBI lineage: Eukaryota > Metazoa > Arthropoda > Malacostraca > Decapoda > Parastacidae > Cherax > Cherax destructor. Next base: position 6,930 of record WNWK01006755.1, on the reverse strand, counting down.
TGTACTACTGTCTCCTGTTCTGGTATGTCACCTTACTGTCTCCTCTGGTGATGTACCTACTGTCTCCTGTGTGTGATGTCACCTTACTGTCTCTGGGCACTGCCCTAGGGCTATGTATACTGTCCCTGATTCTTAGTGTGTATACTGCCCAGTGTCCTGGTGGTAACTGTCCCTACGGTGTTCTGTGAAAAGCTTGTGTATGTATCACCTAGGTGTCTTCGTGTAACTGCTCCTGGGTGTCTGTGTCACTCTAGTCCGTATACTCCCTGAGGTGTCTGGAGTGTATACTGCCGAGTGCCTAGTAGTAACTTGAGTGTCTGTATACTGCCTGAGGTCTCTGTGTATACTGCCCTGAGGTGTCTGGTAGTGTATACTGCCCTGAGGTGTTCTGGTAGTGTATACTGCCTGAGGTGTTCGGTTGTAACGCTGAGTGTCTCGGTAGGTATACTGCCTGAGGTCGGAGTGATACTGCCTGAGGTGTCTGGTGGTGTATACTGCCTGAGGTTCGGTAGTGTATACTGCCTGAGGTGTTCTGGTAGTGTATACTGCCCTGAGGTGTTCTGGTGTGTATACTGCCCTGAGGTCTGGTAGTGTATACTGCCCTGAGGTGTGTCTGGTGGTATACTGCCCGAGGTGTCTCTGGTAGGTATACTGCCCTGAGGTGTCTCTGGTAGTGTATACTGCCCTGAGGTGTCTCTGGTAGTATACGCCTGAGTGATCTCGGTGCGTATACTCTGAGGTGTTCTGTAGTGTATACTCTGAGTGTCTGTGGTATACCCTGAGGTGTCTGGGTGTATACTGCCCAGTGTCGTGTGTATCTGCCCTGAGGTGTCTCTGGTAGTGTATACTGCCTGAGGTGTCCTGGAGTGTATACTGCCCTGAGGTGTCTGGAGGTATACTGCCCTGAGGTGTCCTGGTAGTGATACTGCCTGATTGCGGTGGTGCTCTGGTCGGTGTGATACTGCCCTGAGGTGTCTCTGGTAGTGTATACTGCCCTGAGGTGTGTCTGGTGGTGTATACTGCCCTGAGGTGTGTCTGGTAGTGTATACTGCCCTGAGGTGTGTCTGGTAGTGTATACTGCCCTGAGGTGTCTCTGGTGGTGTATACTGCCCTGAGGTGTGTCTGGTGGTGTATACTGCCCTGAGGTGTCTTTGTATACTGCCGAGGTGTCTGGTGGTGTATACTGCCTGGTGTCTGTGGTGTATACTGCTGGTGTCTGTGTACTGTCCTGAGGTCCTAGTGTATACTGCCTGAGGTTCTGGTGTGTATACTGCCTGAGGTGTCTCTGGTGTGTATACGCCCTGAGGTGTCTGGGTGATACTGCTGGGTGTCTCTGGTGGTGAACTGCCCTGAGGTGTCTGGTGGTGTATACGCCTGAGGTGTTCTGGGGTGTATACTGCCCTGGGTGTTCTGGTATACTGCCCTGGGTGTCTCTGGTGTGTATACTGTCCTGAGGTGTTCTGTGTGTATACTGCCTGAGGTGTTCTTGTGTATACTGCCTGAGGTGTCTCTGGTGGTGTATCTGCCCTGAGGTGTCTGGTGGTGTATACTGCCTGAGTGTGTCTGGTGGTGTATACTGTCCTGGTGTCTGGTGGTGTATACTGCCTGGTGTGTCTGTGTGTACTGCCCTGGGTGTCTCTGTGGTGTATACTGCCTGAGGTGTCTCTGGTGTATACTGCCCTGAGGTGTCTGGTGGTGTATATGCCTGAGGTGTCTCTGGTGGTGTATACTGTCCTGAGGTGTCTGGTGTGTATACTGCCCTGAGGTGTCTCTGGTGGTGTATACTGCCCTGAGTGTCTGGTAGTGTATACTGCCCTGAGGTGTCTGGTGGTGTATACTGCCCTAGGTGTCTGGTGTGTACTGCCCTGAGGTGTCCTGGTGTATACTGCCCTGAGTGTGTCTGGTGGTGTATACTGCCTGAGGTGCTCTGGTGTGTATACTGCCCTGAGGTGTGTCTGGTGTGTATACTGCCTGAGGTGTCTCTGGTGGTGTATACTGCCTGAGGTGTCTGGTGTGTTACTGCCCTGAGGTGTCTCTGGTGGTGTCTGTCTGGGTGTCTGTGGGTATACTGTCTGGTGTCTGGTGGTGTACTGCCCTGAGGTGTCTGTGGTGTATATGCTGAGGCTCTGGTGGTGTATACTGCCTGGGTGTGTCTGGTGTTCGCCCGAGGTGTCTGTAGTGTATACTGCCTGAGTCTCTGGTGGTGTATACTGCCGAGTGTCCTGGTGGTATACTGCCAGGTGTCTGGTGGTGTATACTGCCCTGAGGTGTCTGGTGTGTATACGCCTGAGGTGTTCTGGTGGTGTATACTGCCCTGAGGTGCTGTGTATACTGCCTGAGGTGGTTTTGTTCTGTCCTGAGGTGTGTCTGGTGGTGTATACGCCAGGTGTGTCTGGTGTGTATACTGTCCTGAGGTGTCTCTGGTAGTGTATACTGCCCTGAGGTGTGTCTGGTAGTGTTACTCCCTGAGTGTCTCTGGTGGTGTATACTGCCCTGAGGTGTCTCTGGTGTGTATATGCCCTGAGGTGTTCTGGTGGTGACTGCCCTGAGGTGTGCTGGTGGTGTATACTGCCTGAGGTGTCTGTGGTGTATACTGCCCTGAGGGTGTCTGGTGGTGTATACTGCCTGAGGTGTCTCTGGTGGTGTATACTGCTCTGAGGTGTCTCTGGTATGAACTGCCCTGAGGTGTGTCTGGTGGTGATACTGCCCTGAGGTGTGTCTGGTGGTGTATACTGTCCTGAGGTGTCTCTGGTGGTGTATACTGCCCTGAGTGTGTCTGGTGGTGTACTGTCTGAGTGTCTGGTGGTGATACTGCCAGAGGTGTGTCTGTGGTGTATACTGCCCTGAGGTGTGTCTGGTGGTGTATACTGCCCTGAGGTGTCTCTGGTAGTGTATACTGCCCTGAGGTGTGTCTGGTGGTGTATACTGCCCTGAGGTGTCTCTGGTAGTGTATACTGCCCTGAGGTGTCTCTGGTGGTGTATACTGCCCTGAGGTGTCTCTGGTAGTGTATACTGTCCTGAGGTGTCTCTGGTAGTGTATACTGCTCTGAGGTGTGTCTGGTGGTGTATACTGCCCTGAGGTGTCTCTGGTAGTGTATACTGCCCTGAGGTGTCTCTGGTAGTGTATACTGCCCTGAGGTGTGTCTGGTGGTGTATACTGCTCTGAGGTGTCTCTGGTGGTGTATACTGCTCTGAGGTGTCTCTGGTGGTGTATACTGCTCTGAGGTGTCTCTGGTAGTGTATACTGTCCTGAGGTGTCTCTGGTAGTGTATACTGCTCTGAGGTGTGTCTGGTGGTGTATACTGCCCTGAGGTGTGTCTGGTGGTGTATACTGCTCTGAGGTGTCTCTGGTGGTGTATACTGCCCTGAGGTGTCTCTGGTGGTGTATACTGCCCTGAGGTGTGTCTGGTAGTGTATACTGCCCTGAGGTGTCTCTGGTGGTGTATACTGCCCTGAGGTGTCTCTGGTAGTGTATACTGCCCTGAGGTGTCTCTGGTGGTGTATACTGCTCTGAGGTGTCTCTGGTGGTGTATACTGCTCTGAGGTGTCTCTGGTGGTGTATACTGCTCTGAGGTGTGTCTGGTGGTGTATACTGCCCTGAGGTGTCTCTGGTGGTGTATACTGCTCTGAGGTGTCTCTGGTGGTGTATACTGCTCTGAGGTGTCTCTGGTGGTGTATACTGCTCTGAGGTGTGTCTGGTGGTGTATACTGCCCTGAGGTGTCTCTGGTGGTGTATACTGCCCTGAGGTGTGTGTCTGGTGGTATATACTGCCCAGAGGTGTGTCTCTGGTGGTATATTCTGCCCTGAGGTGTCTCTGGTGGTATATACTGGTATGAGGTGTCTCTGGTGGTATATACTGGTATATACTCAGCGTATATACACTGAGACATGCACATCTCAGCGTATATACTGAGACATGCACAACTCAGCGTATATACACTGAGACATGCACATCTCAGCGTATATACACTGAGACATGCACATCTCAGCGTATATACACTGAGACATATACCTTGAACCAAGGCATTACGAGGGACCCTACTCGTTATAACCTTAGCACCTTGAACCAAGGTGCTAGCATAAGGGGGCCCTTACTTGTCACACTCTTAGCACCTGGTTCGCTGGTCGGGAGGCATGCCTATATGGGCATGTAACACTCTTAGCATGCGACAACCATCCAGCGGTTTTACCAATACCAGTTCAAGGACATAATGTCAGTAGTGTTACTGTGTACTTGTGTAGTATACTTAGCCCTAGCTACTTTATATAGATAGGCTCCCTTCTTGCTGTGACGTCACGAGTCCCGCACATGTGAGCCGCCAGCTAGAAGCCTCCGTCTGAGTTCAACGCTAGGCTTTGACTCGACAGGCAGGCCTGGGCTTCTCAAGACTTCTCTTAATTATTCTCCTAGACATCCAACGTGTTTATTTCTCACTCCATTATCTCACCACGAACCCCCACGACAGTAAGACTAACAATTATTTAAGTCTATTTTTGTAAGTGCTTTTGTAAGTGTATTTTGTATGGGTCTGAAACGGACAAATCTAATTTACATTCGTCCTTATGGGATCAAATTCGTTCGGTAACGGCACTCGAACAGCCTTCTGGGACGAATTATTGACGAAATCCGGGGTACCACTGTATATACAAAGAAGAGGTCAAGAACTTACTTCAGTACCTCGGGTACTAATCAAACACAGCCCTTTCCTTATATTTTCCTAATATATTTGTAAAGGCACACAAGGTTTTAGCCTCTATTACGTACTCGGCACATTCTTCCACCCATCTTCCACTGAAAACTAATACTTACCTACGTTCTTTCTAAATCCAAATTTATCAAATTTAAAACCGCTATTTCTGGTTCTTGGTTTGACATCCTCAGTACTTTATATCATCTTTGTTTATGCCCTTTATTCACTTGTATACTTCAATGATGTCTCCTGTTATGAGTCAGTGTTGTCACTTCCCTCTGCACAGTGCTCTATTATACCCTTCTTCAACTCCTTCTAGTGTTGTGTCTCTCTCAGCTTCTCTCTCTCCCTCTCCTACATAGCCTCCTAGTTAGTTACCATTTTGTCCTAGGCACATGTCGATTAGACACTAGGCCTGTTGTATGTATGTGTGTAACGAAACACTTCGAAATGTTTCGACTCCGCCGGGAATTGAACCCGGGCCCTCCGTGCGTGAAGCAAGAGCGCTAGCCACCATGCCATCGGGGCGTGTGACAATATTGTTGCATCCTTCCCAGCATATTCTGGGAATCTCTCTCCTCCCTCCATCATCCTTTCCCTCGGAAAGATAAACACATAAGCAGTATAATGTGATCCTTTATTGACAACGTTTCGCCCACGCAGTGGGCTTTATCGAGTCACAAACAGATCTACCTGGATAAAAAAAACAGGAGTATTTATAGGATTTAGTCAGGTGGAGAATGCTGCATGTGACAGTCTTCAAAGTAGTGTGATAGTTTAAAACTAACTCCATTACCAAACACGTTTCCAACATTTTTTCCAATACCTCATTCCGAGTATCCACCTCCACATCCACCACCATCAAGGACATTACCAGTAACAGACAGGACAAGCTTCAATCCACGGCAGGGGTATACACAATCCCTTGTAATGAGTGCAGCAAATTATACGTCGGTGAAACATCCAGAGACCTCCAAACACGTATTTCAGAACACCAGTACGCAGGCAGATCTGACGACTCAAGAAATGCCTGTGTTCAACACCGAAATTTACACAACCATTTAATCAACTACAGAAACGCAAGACTCATCGCCAGAGAAGACAACACTCAATACCGAAGAATCCTAGAATCATCACTCATCTGTATATCCAACAACTTCAACCAGAACAACGGCTTCTACAACATAGCTGAACCTATTGCCAAGAAACTTCTTCAACGCTATCCCACCTAGAACTCAAGAATGGAACACTGCAGGTCCTTTAAGTCACACAATGTTATTAACTATCACACTACTTTTAAGACTGTCACATGCAGCATTCTCCACCTGACCCAGCATTCTCCACCTGACTATACCCTATATATATTCATGTTACTCATTTTCCAGGTAGATCTGTCTGTGACTGGATAAAGCCCACTGCGTGGGCGAAACGTTGTCAATAAAGGATCACATTATACTGCTTATGTGTTTATTTTTCCATTGTGTCGGTATTTTATACCATTTATTTCCATCCTCTCCAATACAACCTCTATTGTGACAAAATTATCACATCGTAGTCTAGAAACTGCTATATAAACAAAGGGAGACAGCAGAGGGAAACAAGAGACTAGCTCCCTTAAGGTTTACTATACTAATAGCAGGAGTGTAAGAAGTAAGATAGATGAGTTAAGATTAATTGCAAGTGCAGGAAACATAGATATTATTGCTATAACAGAGACCTGGCTCAATCTGAAAGATAGAGAGTTGCCTTCTGAATGTCACATACAAGGCTATAAATTATTCCACACTGATAGGGTCAACAGGAAGGGTGGTGGAGTAGCGATGTATGTCAGAGACAATTTAAATTGTTGTGTTAGACAAGATATAAAATTAGAAGCGTCAGCCACTGAATCTGTTTGGTTACAGCTTCTTGAAGGCCGTGTAAAACTTATCTTGGGTGTGATTTACAGGCCCCCAAATCTTGATAGGGAGTGCAGTAAACTTCTATGGGATGAAATTCGTAAGGCATCTACATATGAAAATGTTGTGTTGATGGGAGATTTCAACTTTAGACAAATTGACTGGAGCAATTTGACAGGAAATTTAGAGTCAAGTGACTTTCTTGATACGATTCAGGATTGTTTTTTGAAACAGTTGGTGACAGAACCAACTAGAGGAAATAACCTGCTAGACTTGGTTCTTGCCAGCAGGGAATCGCTAATTAATAATCTTGAGGTTAATGATGAGCTTGGGGAAAGTG